>CM076583.1:471517865-471689717 GCA_034641835.2 Pinus albicaulis | reverse complement strand
TCCAAAAGAAACATGGACTAAATGTCACATGACATACTAGATGGTGACAATAGTCCCTCAAGTGAGACCAGTGATGTTCTACTTCTTGATGTCTCCAAACATGATATGATAAGTGGCCATCCAACCACTTGCTTGTTGCCCTAAGCTTCTCAAAATCTTGAAAATAGTATAGGACATTAGGTGTTGTCTGAATATGAACCAAGAAAAAAAAGTCTTGCCCAAAGTCCTCTATAAAGTGGTCAATCCCATTATTGAATGTAGTCCCAAAACGACCATGAAATCCAAATAGAGGTTTTCTCTCTTATGGATCAATGTGCTGCAAATGTATGGTAAAGGAATGTATATACATTTTTAGTTGATCAAAAAGCATCAAAACATAATATTTACCATATATTGTAGACAAGTTGGTGAATAGGTCCATAGATGAGCCCTCCCACCTCTCCATCAAAATGGGAAGTGACTGAAACAACCTTGCAAGGTGGTTGCTTTCCTCCTCATACATCAAACAAGATACATATCTCTTGATATGTTGGTGGAAATATTCTTTGAGATCCTCCCAATAGAATCCCTCCATGATGGTGTGATAAGACTTAATGGAATCTACATGTCCTTAAAAGAGTGCCTCATATTTTTCATGTAGAATCTTCTTCTTGAGCTTGGAGTATTTAGTCAAGTAGATCTGATCATGGAAATATATGACTCCATCAATCACTTTATATCTCCCATATATCACTTTCCCATCAAGAACCTTACATGTGAAGAGGTTCTTGGAATATTCCACCAATATTTGGGACTCCCAATATGGATCTATGCTTCCCAACAATGATAGTGTTGTTAAATTCTGAAATGAAGCACCTGTCATATCATATCTCTCCTCTTTGACATGCTCAATGCCAAAGCCACATGTTGGAGTATTGTTATCACAGTTTTGCTGCCTCCCTTGCAGTTGATCTTTCCCAAGACAAGATTGAAGTAAATGGAGGTCAACCTCCTCTTAGAAGGTATTTCCCATCCAAAACTTCCATAGTTTGGCCAATGCATGCAAGAGTGTCAATAACCTCTTGTCATATTCAGAAATCTTCCTCATTTGTGGAAGTCTCATTTTCTTCTCCAAGGTTATGGAGTATCTCTTTTAAAACATGCTTGTATCATCATAGATTCCTGAATCATCATCTTTCAACGCAAATAGTTGAGTGGGAGATGCCAATGTCCATATCAAAAAAGTGTTCATCCCTCCTTTGAACCCATTAAAGGTTTTCTACATTGCACTAGATCCTCCCAAGGCTCCTTCCTTAGCCAAGTCTATAAATTGTGCACCATGTTGAGAGAACTCTTTGATCATCTTCTAATCAGGTGGTCTCCCTGGTGAAATGCCTCCATGTAATGAAACATCAAGGCCTAGAGTAGGTTTTATATGTGAGTGGATTGATTTATCCCTGCCCTCACTGCGCAAATCATCCTCCTAGCTTTGTGCATAAACCTCCTGAAAAGGATGGGTGTGTATGTTCTCAATCACATGATGCTGACCCTCCTTCTCATATTCTCCTACCTCCTGCAAGATCTCACAGTTCATTATGTTCTTCTCCAATGTAATCAACCCATGCACACCCAATGCCATATTGGTGTCAAGATTCTTAATCACAAAGAAGTGATTTATCACAGTGTATGTCCCCAAACTGTGGTCAATGTTGGAACACACTTCCTCCATTGCTTTGTCTCATTGCCTATCAACATAGACACATGTTGCTCATGATCTTCATATGTGAGATCATTTGGAACTTCTTGCAAAGATACAAGAGCTCCTCAAGTTGAAGCAATGGCTTCATCTCCATCTTTAATGGGTGGTAGATCTCCTCCTACTTTTACAGTTCTGGAGGCTCTTTCCATCTCTTTCTCTTCCTTCTCCTCATCATTGGAGAATACCTCATCATTAAGAGATCCTTTGGCTTGATCTCCTCTTGAAGGAGGAATCCTCATGTCTTCTTCTTGAGAAGAAATTTATTACTGAAGTGGGGCCTTTGCCCTTGGAAAAGCATGTTGTAGATCTTTAAGCCCCTCAACAATGTTCTGAAATGGAGCTGGCTTCATGGATCCTTCCAACTCATGCTAAGGTTATGATTTCTTGGGTTTGGCTAGCTCACCCAAAGAAGTTTCAGAATGTCTTTGATCAAATCTTTTCACTAACCTCCTAGTAAACTTTTCATAAGTAGATATATTTTCATTATTTAATGAAGAAGATTCATAAAACCACTAGGCATAAGCCTTAACTTCAAGATGCAGTGTTTCAACTCTAATGGCTTCCTCTTCTGAAAATTGATGTAGCTGAAAATATGTGTCTAGCTTCTTTACCCAAGCCTTGGTTGTGCTCTTGGGTGACCCATCAAAAGTAGGTAGAAAGAATAAACCCAAAGTGTGTTGAATGCACCCTCTTCTTCTATTGTGGTTACTCGATCTTCTGTCTTCTTTGATTTGACAAAACCTTGGAATTTTAGATGCTCCTTCAATATTCTAGATTGAGATTCATATTCCTGGAGATAGTCACCAAGAGTCTCCTCCTTTGGTTTTTATCCTTCCTCTTCTTCTTTTTCCAAGAATGTACGCATGGTACCACATTGCAGATCTGATGGTGTATCTGAATTCTCACACCCATAATGTGAAAATATGGAGCTTCCTTCGTATACAATCCCTCTTGGAGAATCTCTACATATCTCCATTCTCATATATTTGATGTCTCTGTTAATGCCCTGCATAGTTTGAAGAAGAAGTTTTGAGAACTCATTCCCTCCTGATAATGGATTTTGCCTTCATCTCTTCTACAAATCTTCTCTTTTCTATGAGAAGCCTCCTTAGATGACATAATGGCTGAAGTACACAGGTTGAGCCAAGATCAGCAATACAAGACATAAAACTGGAAATATGCAGAAATATCAATAGATAAATACATGAGACAACCATAGAGCCATTCCAATATGATTACAACAACAAATAGGTACAATATCTTGAGGAAAATATCTCTCGAGATTAGAGAAACAAGCCTCCCATGAAACAATACATCAAAATGTAAGATGTTGTTAATACAAGAAATGTCGAAATGTTATAATTGAGTTGTTAATGAGAGAGTAACAGCTAAAAGATAGAAATATATATTGTTTCTGATACAATAATCCAAAAGTGCTAAGACTAGAGATCCATGCTCCAAAACAGATTTCCAATACAACCCAGAAAAGGTTTCTGGAAATACACACTATACAAAATATAACAAATATGGCCCTTAGGGCTAAATAGCCACTTCAACTAAATCACTGATAGGAGGTGGCTGATATGATATATGAGATGGTTGACCCTGCTCCAATAGATCTCCTAAATTAAGGGCTGATCCCTGCATAGGAAACCCAACTCCTCCAACTAGGGCAATAAACCCACTGCTGCAGTTGCTCTCTAAATAACACAGTCCTTGAGGGAAACTACACTGTAGCTGATGATATCTACTTGGCCTCCTGTCAAATAATGAAATGAAGCCCTGAGAACTTCCTCACAAGCCTCCTGGATGAAAGGATGATCCCTCCAATGGAAAACTAGCTCAAAAATTAGAGATCTCTCTCCTCCACTGCTGCAACCCTACAACACAGCACAGATCTGGAATAGATTGCGCTGTATATGAGATTGAAGCTTGGACAAATGCAAGATAGTGGTAATGCAGCTCAAGATAACCTCTCCTGAGTAGGCACTCAAATTACCCCGAGGATGAGGGTGTTATTTCCGCTCGGAAACACCCTTGTGCTAAATAGCATTGCAGGCCCTGCTAAATAACAAAAGCATGCATAGAAATGTCACATGACAAATCCAAATCTAAAAGGATTAAAATAAATAATACAAATCCATGTCTTATAATGCTACCATCCTCTTCCTTTTATGCTTGGTGAGCATCCTCACCCTGGACCCCACTCATTAAAGGAGCTATCCTCTTGCATTCACTCCTCCTAAATGACTGTGATGTTCTCCATTAATCCTCCATGATCTCCATAACAGCGTTGTTGATTTGGTCAACATTGACCTACTCCACATGCTCTAGCCCATGTTCACACCTTAGGGTGATTTATTAAGCTGAAATGATGATCCAATTTCACATGAGAAGTGTTTTTATTCTTCATAAAGAGATTTATGGGTCTCCCTACCCACTTATTCACCTATCTAAGTGACAAAACAAAACTTTAATATTCCAATTAGTTGCAAGCTAATTTAGGAATATTACAAATTGTAACCATTGTACTCCTAGTACAACACTAGCACCTCCCATTGGAATGGAAATAATTGAACTATTCAATACATATTCCCCCATGGTTAGCTTGATATTATGGCCTTTTCCGGAGAAATTTATAGTTCCTCCATTTGCAACCATCACTTGACATTCTGGTGTTGGTTATAGGAAGAAATTCAATTCCTTGGCTACCTTACAATGAATAAAATTATGGATACTACTTGATTCAATCAACACTATTACCTTTTTCTTCTTGATATGTCCTTCTATCTTGAGAGTTTGAGGAGTGGTAATTCCTGCCAATGCATTACACGATATGGTCGGACTCATTTCTTCTTTCTCTGAGGTTGGTTCCTTGTGTATATACTATTATTTTGAAGTTTCTTGTTCATTTTCTTCCTCCTCTTCACAATTTATGTAAAATAATTTTGTCTCAACACACTTATGACCTTTAGTGTATTTTCTATCACAACTGTAGAAAATCCCTTTTTCTCTTTTTTCTTACAATTGTTGTGGTGTCTGTTGGGTACATGTTATATTCTTTCGATGACTAGTCACGCGCGGGGAAGACATGGGGGGGCGGCAGCCCCCCCTATTCGAGGTCAGGGCAGCACCCTGGGAAAAAAAAATTGGACCCTATTTTTCAGTGGGCGGGCCCACCCATGGTTTTGCGCATGGGTTTGCACATGGTTTTGGGGCATGATGGTTTTCAGCCCCTGGTATTTTTTAGATTCGGTCAAGGGAACTATGGTTATGTTCTAATCCAAGGTTAATGGATTCGTTTTTATGTATGTTTTGGCATGTATATATATGTGTTGGAACACTAAAAGGAATATAATGAAAAATCAAGCTGGTCGTCTCGATTTGGGATCCAAGGGAAAATCTCTGTGTATATCTGTTTTATGTTTTATGCTCTCACTATTATTTATTTTCTATTTTTAATATTCTTTTGCAGATAATTTATGTACTGGGTTAAAACCTACATTTGGTATCAGAGTTGTTTCAGCTTCAAGGGGATGCCTTTGCTGCTGAGGGATTTTTTGCTCGGGCTTGTGGTAGACCCTGTTCAGTGGGAAATCTGCAGGATCGATTCTTGCGATGAAATAAGATGGTGAGCAATGGAAATATAGAGATAGAGAAATTTAATGGTCATATTTTTGAGTTGTGGAAGCTCAAGATGGAGGATCTGCTGGTGGATAAAGACTAGTAGATCTCAGTAGATCCAGGTACTAAACCAACGGCAATGTCAGATGAAGACTGGAAAAAGTTGGATCGAAAGGCAAGGAGCTCGAGAGGAAAGGCACTGTAAAATTGTCTTGTAAAAGTATTGTAGTTTATAGTCAATCTAGACCATTCATTAGGGAGATGATCTAACGGTAGAAGTTATGTTTAATTTAGGGTTTTTTGCTGTAGAAGGAAAACACTCGTTTTGTATCAGGGCATTGTATTGTGGTTGTACATTGTATGTGTATTCTAAGAGCGAGAAACAGATAGAGAGACTGTGATAGAGAACTAAGGATATTACAATGGATTTGTAGTACGTTGTGTCTAATCATTTTGCTGAATAATAGAAAGGAAGCACCGATTGTTCACGGTGAACTTAACGCAAATTGAGTGAATCACAATGTCTCTTTAATTTTATATGTTTTATGTGTTTGTTTTTCCACATATTTTATGTATTACATTGCTCTATAATATATAATTTTCTAATAATGTGGTATGGTAAAATCCAGTAGTGAAGGTGACATATTACTTGACCCGTAGCATGTGAAATATGGTGGTTATGTAATACTCGGCGGTTCTGCTCTACAATGTTGCAATGTATATCATATGGTATCTTTAACCAAAGTTTTCACAATTGTAATAACTCCGCTCCACCTTTGACTTTGATATATGCACCATAATATATGCTTTTTAAACCATAACCTTTGTGGCATTAATAAAACTCGTACGAGCTTTTGGTGTAGTGGTTGAATCTACATGGTATCAAAGCCGAGGTCTCTAGGTCAAGACTTGCGGAGTGTGGTGGGTTGTAATATCCCGTGTGCGGGTAGGGCCTGCAGCCACGTGTCCGGGTCTATGTAATGAGGGGTGCCGCATAAGGGCCCCTGCCCTTAGATGCTCCAGTGGGGTTAGGCCCACCCTTAACACCCTAGGATGCCGCCCTCACTAACAGTTTGAGCTTTTGGTGTAGTGGTTGGATCTACGTGGTTGCTCTGATACCACTGTAATATCCCAAATCAGGAAAATTCTACAATAATGAGAATATCTCAAGATATTCTAAAGTTGGAGACCCAAAAATATGAAAACACAACAAATGGAGAAGTAGCAACACTCAAATCATAGAAATGTGAGAGAAATACATAGCCTTCTCATTAAATAATAGCAGCAATAAAGGAATACAAGATCTTGAGGAAAAAGGTTACTCAAGATAAGCAATGCTCAGCCTCAAGAAACAAGTACTAGATACATGATAAAATACTGCTACACATGTGTGCCGAAGCTATGACAGCACAATTTTATAGAGAAACTGCATGCTACATATGTCAAATACATGGATGTACAATTATATGGCCCAATACAACACTGGGAGTGAAGATATCAGCTCCCAAGGGCTACCTCATGTCAATCCTGGAAGGATTGGCTATAAAATACAAAATCAGCAAAATTTCAGAGTTGTTGGGTAGCAGCTGCAACTCAGAAATAGAATTGGATGGATATGGTTGTAGATGTTACTCAAACTAAAGATGCCTCCTCCAATTTATCTTCTAAGTGAAAGGTTGATCCCTTCACCAAAGATCTCACCCTCCAACAATCTACAAGAGCCCCACTACAAATGCTCCACTAAAAATAACACAGTCACCGGATGGAACTGCGTTGTAGGGCTAGGGATGAGTTGGCCTTGATGCCAAAGTCTGCAATAAGCTCCAGATGCCTCTAATATGATCTCTCAAAGGAAAGAGAGACTCCTCCTCTGAAAATAGCTGATGGAGGTGGTGTAGTGAACCCTCACTGCAACACCCAGCAACACAACTGTATTCTGCTGTAGAAATAACGCTGTCTTGGTGGAGGATGCTTGGCCTCAAGCCTAGATGTGAGAAAAATCAGTGTAATCCCTCAAGAGTCCTCTCAAGAAGGAGAAGGAATCCTAAACAGGAATTCCTCCCGGCAACTCTTGCTAAACAGCAAAGAATGCACAATTGTTTGAATAGACAATGAGATGAATAATACTAAGCATGAGAAACAATGGCTACCTTGCCCTCCTTTTAAATATTGAAAGCCCCTCTCCATGGGTCCCACTCTTCTTAGGGTTTCCTCCACCAAATAACCCTCTTCCCATTCATACTACGATGTTTCTCTAAGCATGCTCCACCTCTTGGCCCAACGATGTTGACTTGGTCAAACTTGACCTTGTCCACTTGAAAATAACCCTGTTCACACGTGAGGTTGTGAAAACCAGCTCCAATGATGATCCCCTTTCATAATATGAGGGATTTTATTGAGATTTTCATTATACATGATTCTCCTTATTCATTTATTCTCCTCATAAGTGAAATCAGCAAAAATTAATATTCCAAATTATTGTAGGAAAATTTTGGAATATTATAGTCCTCCCCTCCCAAATGTTGCTTGTCCTCAAGCAACTACAAAGACAGAATTGGAAAGCCTCCTCTCAAGGCATGGAGTCTATAATGTGTTGAGGAACATCTTCCTCATGTGGATCCTCCATCCCCCAAGCAATCATCCATGCAAAATGAGTTACCTCCCAACATGGCAACTCCTGAAAGTCATATTCCACCTCTGGCTCCAGCAATGTAGGTGGGATAAAAATATGATCCTAGTAGACAAAATAGCCTACCCCACACTATCCTCCTCTCCACTTAGGATAAGTGTACAGTGTATGTTTATCCTGGGCTGCAATGATATTGCCCTCAAATGGCAAGTTGGAGATTAGACCTCTAAGGATCTCTCCTCCAATGTTATGAAACATGTTGGCCCAAATCATCTCATATGTGATGAGTTGGAATTCATCATCATATGGCATCACATTCCTCATATGGCTCACCTCATAAGAAAACAAATCTGGTGTTGTAGTGGCCATACCATCTCCCATGCTCCCTTTAGAACATGTAGTGCAAAGTGTGTGGGAGTTTTCTCCCTCCAAGGACACATTCACCCAATGTGTCTCTCCTCCAATCATGCTCCCAAGAGAAGCTCTAGCAATATCAACCAAGGGAACCATAATGAAAATCCTTTTGGCTGCCATGTGAAGTAAAGGAGAAGGACAATGGTCCCTCAAATGTAGCCAACGTAGTTTGACTCTCCACTGCCATAGAAAATAAAATGATGGGTGGCCTCCCCACCATTTTCTTACTGCCCCAATATTCTGGAGAAATTGAATGATGTAATGTGAAATGTGAGTATGTTATCCATAAAAAATATCCTCCCCATATCCTCTTAGGGAGTGATCATCCATAATGGCCTTATTTAGACCATAAAATCTAGAAGGAAGAATATTCCTTCTTCGAGCAAATCCCTGCACATATATGGTTAAGAGATGCATATATATATAAAAAATCATTATGCAAGTCATCAATACTCTTACCATATGTTTTTCTCATATAAATGGAGTGGCTCATAGATGAGTCTCCCCTCATCCTCCAAGGGAAAAGAGTTGGTTGTGCTAAATCCTCCAACTCCTTATGATCCATGGAGTGCCTCCTCAAGTTCTTCAAGTGGTTCCTCCAACAAGAAGAAAAGAAATGTAATGTGGTGTCCATGGTTGGCCCATGGTTCCTCCTGAAATGTACAACATGTATAGTGGGGAGAATCATGCTCCCAATGGGCATTCTTAGTCTCAAGCCCACTCTCCAATCAAAGCTTCCCATGAATATAGAGATACTATAAATACATGGAAGCAAAAACCAATGGAAACAAGTCGTCTCATGACAACTGGAAAGTGGATCAAGGTCACATACAAGGAACCATCGTAGTGCATTCCTTGCCTGCATCAAATCAAACAAAAACAAGTGCTTTCCCAGCCATTTTTTTTCTACCACAATCATTCTACAAGATGTGAACATGAAAGTACAAAAGGGTGCCAATGGTGCACACCAAAAATAATGTGGCTCTCACCACAACCCACCAATGAGATAGCCAATCTCAATGCTACAAATGGATTCAAGTACATCATCATACAATAGACAAGAAGAAATAATCCTCCTTGGGACAATATGTTGCTCATAAGAAAACAGGAAGTACAAAACATAAGGTGAAATTGTACATTCTCAATTATGTACTCAAAGACTTGAGCTGAAATGGCTCAACTAAAAATTCTCCCTTACTCCCAATGAGTAGGAAGGTTGCTGTGACATCCTCTCCATCATCATCTAGGCTCTGCATCTCTCCATATGCTTAAATATGTTTTGTTGAATGCCCTCCCAAATTAACTCCTCTACCAAGGCAAGATATGCATCAAAATGCATGGAAAATAAGTCCTCATTTGCTGCATGCAACAGCTTCTCCTTGAGACTAGAATATCTAGTCAAGAAGACTCTATCATGTGAATAGATGACCATATCATATACCATGTATCTTTCATCTCCATCCGGGTCATCGAGAATCATGCATGCATCAAGATCCTTTGAGTACTCTACCAAGAGCTGAGATCTCCATTAAGGATCAATCCTCCTAAGGGACAACGCTGGTGATCTGGCATGTGAAGCTCTCCTCCTGCTGTTGTCTACTACTTTGACATCCCCCATGCCAAATTTCTCCTCCAAGCTCTTCACCTCTCCAAAATCCAAGAGTGGTGAATCCAAAGACAAAATGTCCCTCATTAGTGATAGATCTGGTGGCCTCCCTGGTGGAATGCCTTTATGCAGTGAGACATCAATGTCAAGAGTGGACTGTACATATGGTTGGGAAACCTTGCCCTTGCTTTCACAGCGCAATATAGTCTGCCTCCTCTTTGCACTAGCTCTCTGAAATAGAGAAGGGTGTATGCCTCTCATCACATGATGCTGCTCTTCCTTCCTCCCTCCTCCTTCTAGCTACAATGCTGCACAATCATGTTGCTCACTGATTGTGTTTGGACCTCCATGTATAAGATATTGGAGACTTCCTTGTAAAGCTACAAGAATCCCTCTAGTGGGAGCAATATCTCCTTCTCCCTCTGCATGAGGTGCTAGATCAGCTCTAGAAATGACAACGTTGTTGCCCTTAGCCTCCTCATCATGAGTGGGCAACCCTCCAATGATTGGATCCTTTTTTGGGAAAGGGATCTCTTTGCCTCCTTGTGAAAAAATACAAGATGAAGGTCTTGCATCCAATAAAGTATCATGCAAGATATCAGCCTCCTTCATGGTCCTCTGAAGTGTTTTTGAGTCTATGGTTTCCTCCATCACATGCAAGGGTTTTGTTTGTTTGAATGTGTTTGTTTCCTCCACATGTGTTTCAGACTCCCTCCTACCAAATTTTCTCATCAAAGTTCTAATGAACATTGAATAGGAAGAGGTATTTGCATTTTTCAAAGTAAATGACTCAAATAACCACCATGCATAGACCTTACCTCCCAAGTGTAGCGCTACTACTCTGATGGTTTCATCTTCCGAAATCTGATGTTGCTGCAAAAAGGTGTCTAGCTCTTCTATCCAAGCCCTGGCTGAAAAAGTAGGGGAACCATAAAAGATAGATAGAAGAAATCTATCCCCATTATGCTACTTGCTCCTCCTCACCATGATCTTGCAAAACTCTGGAAAAGTAATATGATCCCGAAACTTCTGAGTTTGAGATTCATAATCATGCAAGAAACCTCTAAGAGTTCCTCTCTTTGGCATTCCTCCTTCTTCTTCTCATCCTATGGCAAAGCTGGCCATGTGACTGCATTGTATCTTATAGGGTGTGGCTACATTCTCACACTTCCCATAAGAAAAACTAGATTTTGACTTAGTTTCAAACCCTCTTGGAGATCATGTACATATCTCCCTCCTTATCTTCTCAAATTCTTCATGAATGCTCTGTACTGATCTTGGAATAAGCTTGGTAAACTTATCTTCCTTTTTATCTCCACATAGTGGAGACTTCATCTTCTCTCTCCTTGATAGCATTATGGTGGAGATCCGCTGGCTGAGTCAGAGATCATGCTTTAATACCACTGTAATATCCCAAATTAGGAAAATGCTACAACAATGAGAATATCTCAAGATATTCTAAAGTTATAGACCCAGCAATATGCAAACACAACAAATGGAGTAGTAGCAACACTCAACTCATAGAAATGTGAGAGAAATCCATAGCCTTTTCATTAAATAATGGCAGAAACAAAGGAATACAAGATCTTGAGGAAAAAGTTTACTCAAGATAGGCAATGCTCAGCCTCAAGAAACAAGTACTAGATACATGATAAAATACTGCTACACATGTGTGCCCAAGCTATGACAACGTAGTTTTATAGAGAAATTGCATGCTACATATGTCAAATACATGGATGTACAATTATATGGCCCAATACAACATTGGGAGTGAAGATATCATCTCCCAAGGGCTAGCTCATGTCAATCCTGGAAGCATTGGCTATAAATACAAAATCAACAAAATTCCAGAGTTGCTGGGTAGCAGCTGCAACTCATAAATATAACTGGATGGAGATGGTTGTAGATGTTGCTCAAACTGAATATGCCTCCTCTAATGGATCTTCTAAGTGAAAGGCTGATCCCTTCACCAAAGATCTCACCCTCCAACAATCTGCAAGAGCCCCATTGCAAATGCTCCACTAAAAATAACACAGTCACTAGATGGAACTGCGTTGTAGGGCTAGGGAATGAGTTGGCCTTGATTCCAAAGTCTACAATAAGCTCCGGATGCCTCCAATCTAATCTCTCAAAGGAAAGAGAGACTCCTCCTCTGAAAATAGCTGATGGAGGTGCTGTAGTGAACCCTCACTGAAACACCCAGCAACACAACATTATTCTGTTGCAGAAATAATGCTGTCTTGGTGGAGGATGCTTGGCATCAAGCCTAGATGTGAGGAAAATCAGTTCAATCCCTCAAGAGGCCTCTCAAGAAGGAGAAGGAATCCTAAACAGGAATTCTTCCCAGCAACTCTTGCTAAACAACAAAGAATGCACAATTGTCTGAATAGACAATGAGATGAATAATACCAAGCATGAGAAACAATGGTTGCCTTGCCCTCCTTTTAAATAGTGAAAGCCCCTCTCCATGGGTCCCACTCTTCTTAGGGTTTCCTCCACCAAATAACCCTCTTCCCATTCATACTGCGTTGTTTCTCTAAGTGTGCTCCACCTCTTGCCCCAACGCTGTTGACTTGGTCAAACTTGACCTTGTCCACTTGCAAATAACCCTGTTCACACATGAGGGTGTGAAAACCAGCTCCAATGATGATCCCCTTTCATAATATGAGGGATTTTATTGAGATTTTCATTATGCATGGGTCTCCTTACCCATTTATTCTCCTCCTAGGTGAAATTAGTAAAAATTAATATTCCAAAATTGTAGGAAAATTTTGGAATATTACATCAGATGTGGAAAATTCAAGCTGAAGATACATTGGCCAAAAATCTAATTTCTGTAAGCAAGATGGATGATGCAGGTGTAAAAATGGTGTTCGAGAAAGATACATGTAAGATGGTTCGGCAATCATTGGTATTAATGCGGGGAGTTCAGATTCGAACTCTGTACAAGCTTCAAGGCAGCACTATTATTGATGGATGCAACAGTTCTTTGGTTCCTGAAAGTGGAGCAGAAATCCTAGCAGTCTCTGGAGAAAAGACCATGCTATGGCATCAAAGGCTTGGACATATGGGAGAGAAGGTCCTTCAGATACTGCATGGAAATGGTATGGTAGAATGTATATCTAATAGCTCTCTAGATTTCGATTTCTGTGAACATTGTGTGTACGAGAAGCAAAATCGGGTGAGTTTTCCTTCTGGTGCCTAGAGGGCGAACAAGATATTAGAGCTTGTGCACAGTGATGTGTTTATACCTATGTCAGTTCCATCACTGCGTAATTCTGTGTACTATGTCTCATTCATAGATGACTTCTCAAGGAATACGTGGATATATTTCTTGAGGAAGAAATATGAAGTCTTTGACAAATTTAAAGAATTTAAGGCTCTGGTGGAAAACCAGACAGAGAAGAATACAAAGGTGCTGAGGACAGATAATGGTGGGGAGTTCTGCAAGAAGGAATTTGAACAGTTCTGTAAGAAGTGTGGTATAGCACGGCAGAAGACTACTCCATACACACCTCAACAAAATGGAGTTTCAGAAAGAATGAACAGAACGTTGATGGAAAAGGAAAGAAGCATGCTCAGTGGTACTGGGTTAGGACAAGAATTTTTGGTAGAGGCAGTAGAGACTGCATGTTACTTGGTTAACAGATCACCTTCCTCAGCGTTGGAGGATAAGACTCCACATGAGGTATGGACTGGTAAGAAAACCTCTCTTTCACCTCTGAGGGTATTTGGATGTGATGCATATGTACATCTTCCAAAGGAGAAAAGGACCAAGTTGGATAATAAATCTGAAAGGTGCATCTTTATTGGGTACAAGGATGGTTTAAAGGGTTACAAGCTTTGGAACCCAAAAACAAGGAAGGTTGTGTACAGCTGAGATGTGGTGTTTAGAGAGGTGAAAGATGTTTTTAAACATGAAGTCCTACCAAATGAACCTGAGAAGATAGAGTTTGAGCTAAAGGAGGATGAATCGGACTCTACAACAAAAGAATACTCGGAAGAGGAAGAGCCACAAACTCCAGCTGTGAGAAGATTAGTTCGGGAAAGAAGACAACCAGAAAGGTATAGTCCATCTACTTTTTGTTCAAATTTTTCTTTAACTATAACTGATGATGATCCCAGAACCGTCAGCGAGGCAGCTGATTCAGAGGATGGAAAACTCTAGAAGGAGGCCATGGTTGATGAAATGGCATCCTTGCACAAAAATGAGGCATGGGATCTGCTAGAGTTGTCGGCTAGAAGGAATCCCATTGGGAGAAAATGGGTGTTTAAGAATAAGATGAATGTAGAAGGCAAGGTGGAGAAATACAAAGCTCGGTTGGTAGCAAAAGGTTATTTTTCAGGTGTTGGGAATTGATTTTGGTGATATTTTTTCTCTTGTTTCCAAAGTTACTTCTATTAGATTACTTTTATCTTTTGCTGCTGCATTTGATTTTTAGGTAGAACAGATGGATGTGAAGACAAAATTTCTTCATGGGGATCTGGAAGAGGAGATCTACATGAAACAACCTGAAGGCTTTGTGGTGAAGGGGAAGAAATAATAGGTATGTAGGTTAAAGAAGTCTCTATATGGGTTAAAACAGTCACCAAGGATGTGGTATTAGAAATTTGATACCTATATACGGGGACTTGGATTCACCAGAAGCAAGGAGGATCACTGCATTTATTTTAAATTAATTGGTGACCGCGTTATTTATTTGGTCTTGTATGTGGATGATATGTTGTTGATTAGAAATGACAAAGAAATTATCCAATATTTGAATACAAAATTTTTCTCCAAATTCGACATGAAGGATCTTGGTGCTACAAACTATATTTTGGGCATGGAAATTAAGAGAGATCGGGCAAAAAGGAATCTCTGGTTAAATCAGAGGAAGTATGTCGAGACTATATTGCAGAGATTCAATATGCAGGATAGTAAACCAGTGAATGTTCTGATTCCTGTAGGTGTAAAGTTGTTTGCTGAACAGTGTCCCAAGACACAAGAAGAAGAGGAGGATATGTCCCATGTTCCATATGAAATTGCAGTGGGTATCCTAATGTATGCAATGGTTTGTACTAGACTAGACATTGCACATGTAGTGGGAGTATTGAGCAATTTTATGTCAAACCCAAGGAAGGAGCATTGGACAGTAGTGAAGCGAGTTTTCAGATATTTGTGTGGCACTAGTGATTATGTCTTGTTCTACCAGGGAAGACCAATATTGGAAAGAGTGTTGTACATTCATGGTTTTGTTGATGCGGACTGGGCTGGAGATCTGGACTAAAGAAGATCTACAAGTGGGTATGTGTTTAGCCTATTTGGAGGTGCAGTCAGTTGGATGAGTAAAAGACAATTTGTAGTGGATCTTTCAACTATAGAGGCAGAATACATGGCAGCCACTCATGCAAGCAAGGAAGCAATTTGGTTGCAGAGATTTTATTCAAGTATGGGGTTGGTGCAGCAAGATATAAGGATAAACTGTGATAGCCAAAGTAAAATTTTCTTGGCTAAGAACCCTACTTATCATTCAAAGACAAAGCACATTGATGTTCAATATCACTTTGTGAGAGTTATGGTTGAGGCTATAAAGGTGTTGCTGGTAAAGGTGGACACTTTGAAGAATGTTGCAAATGCAATGATGAAGTATGTGAGCACTCAGAAGTTCTCTTGGTGTAGAGAAACAATGGGTGTTGCAGATCTGGGTTAATGACTAAGCTCTTATGTGCCCCCCTGCGGAAAGAAAACAACAAGTGGGAGAATGTTGGGTATGTGTTATTTTCTTTCCACAACTAGTCATGCGCGAGGGGGTCACAGGGGGGGTGATATCCTCCCCTGTATGTTGCATCGGGTGCATCAGGGGGGTCATAGGGGGGGGCGACAACCCCCCTGTTCGGGGTCCAGGGTAGCACCCCGGGAAAAAAAAAAACCCCTATTTTTCGGTGGGCAGACCTGCCCATGGGTTTGTGCATGGGTTTGCACATGGTTTTGGGGCATGATGGTTTTCAGCCCCTGCTATTTTGTAGATCTGGTCAAGGGAACTACGGTTATGTTCTAATCCATGGTTAATGGATTGGAGTTTATGTATGCTTCAGCATGTATATATATGTGTTGTAACACTAAAAGGAATATAATGAAACCAAGCTAGTCATCCCAATTTGGGATCCAGGGGAAAATCTCTGTGTATATCTATTTTAAGTTTTATGCTCTCGCTATTGTTTATTTTCTGTTTTTAAGATTCTTTTGCAGATAATTTCTGTACAGGGTTAAAACCTACAGTGTCAACGTTGTAGGTTGTGGAAGTCTAGGAGCAGCAACACTTCCATCTTTACAGATGTGAGTGGTAGGCTTCCTTGTCGCAATAATTTTACATTCAATTTTTCTTGCCATATTGAATTCCTTCTCCATTGAATCAGGTTCCCAAATGTGAACCTCATGTTGGATGTTATCCTTTAAAGTCCCTAAGAATACATCAATCTTGTGTTCCTCTAGAAAATCATTTACCCTTATATTCAATTTTTGGAAGTCCTCAATGTGCTCCACCACTAAACCCTTTTTTTTGAGATTTATCAATTGGCTAAAGAAGGTGTTGCTATTTGTATCCTCATAATGGGCTATCATTTTCTCCATAAAAAATTACCAAGTTCTAATTTTTTTACGGGAGAAAAGCCATCAATACCATACAAATGTATTTTATTCTAAATATAATGTTTAAATGCATACCTTTTGTGTGTTTTGCACATTATTGAGATCAAAATATTGCTCCATATGTAGTATCCATGTTACAGGATCCTTGCCATCAAAGTTCCTCATATCGATCTTTGGAATATGGTGGGCCTTCAATCCAACATTAGAGTTTATGAAATCATGATTAACATTTATTTTGTTCTCATCATGAGTTTCCTCTACTATATTTTAGCCATTAGGAAACATTTCTTGTATCAACTTTTTCAAACCTTCCATGTCTGCTTTTAGATCATTCTTCATGTCTTCCATATTGTCTTTCATTTTTTCTTCTATACCATCGATCTTAGCTTCCATGTCTTCCATGTCATTCTTCAAATCATCCATCTTAGCTTCCACGCCTTTCTTCAAACCATCCATATTAGCTTCCACGCCTTTCTTAAAACCATCCATATTAGCTTCCATGCCCTTCTTCAAACCATCCATATTAGCTTCCATGCCTTTCTTAAAACTTCCATTTCAATTTTTGTTTCTCTTTGTGAGAGCGAAATTTGGTGCACTTTCTCTTCTAGTTTTGATATATCATGTTGCACTTCTTCATCTTCATGAGTCATAGTAGAGTATTCTGAAGGCTTAATGGGTGTTGAATTATTTTTAGGGTGGATTTTAGAATATAATATTGATTCTATGCTTCAATATGCCCTTGGAATCACTTCAAACTAATTTTTCAAACAAGACATATGCAATTTGAAAAACAAATACATACCTTTTTCTTGCTTTTTAGGAGCTCGATATTGAAACTGAATTATCTATGTAATTTCAGATCTTCAATATCTGAAATTCGGTCCTGTAGTATCCCTCTGAATCGTCTTCTGAATGCCATGGATCTGATCTGATTTGGATGCTTCAAAACAAATTTATGCCCAATCTCCCACAATGACCTAATTATGGATTCGTTCAATAAGTGAAATTTTACGGCGTGCCACATGGAATATTCCCTTGGAATCACTTCAAATTGGTTTTTCAAACAAGACTTATGAAATTTAAAAAAAAAAAATACACACGCTTTTATTTCTTTCAGGAGCTCAATATTGAAACAATTGTAACTATGTGATTTTGGATCTCCAAGATCTGAAATTTGGTCCTTTAGTAGCCCTCTAAATCTTCTTTCCAATGCCATACGTCTGACTTGATTTCAATGCTTCAAGGCAAATTTATGACCAATCTCTCACGATGACCTAATTATGGACTGGTTCAGTAGAACAAAAAGGCAGTAGAATCAGTCGATCTCTTTAGGCCAGTTAGGTTGCTTGCTTGTAGGTTAGCGAGTAATGTTTCTTCCCGTGCCAAAAGTAAACTAGATATAAGCGTGATACTAGGGAGAAGTGGTCAACTAGGGATCCGTGAATAATAAACCTTCGGTTGTATTATTAAACCTTTGGTTTAATTATATGCAACCTTTGGTTGTCCTTTCCTTCAAACTTTGGTCGACGTTCCACATGTCATTCTTTCCTCCATCTGCTCTAAAATTGATACAAAGGAAACTAAAGTTCATGTAATTTCAACCACTTTTTATAGAATTAAAATTTGATGCTCAGAGAGAGAGTTATGACGATTTTCCCAAGGTCACCTCGTTTAGATGAAATTTAGGAGCTTGCAAAAACCCTAACTTCCACAGGTCATATCTTCGAAACTATTGCGCACCATGATCTGAAATTTTTACATGATGTTCCTCAAGATCTCACCTTTTCATGTTAAAAATTTCAGCTTCTGAACCTTCGTAGAAAAAAATTTATAGCAAAAATTCCGCGATGACATGTTTGGAGCAGTGAAACCCTAGAATACAAAGCTCTGATACCAAATGTTATGAAACAAACTCCAAAAATAGAAGAAAAGAGAGATCGATGCCTTATAAATAAACCACTTCGAGGGGGAAACCTCCTTTACATTACATAAATGAACAATTATTGGATGATACAAATGAAAAAACATATTTTCTATATATAAGAGTCCACAGGGTCACAAGATAATCCTAGTTGGCCTAACAATAATAATGTAAGGGAACAATAATAACAATATGGGGGTTACAGGGGTACAACAATAAAAATAAGGGGGCTACACTAACAACAATAAGGGACTACACTAGTAATATAGGGACCTAACAGTGTTGGTAAACTTCCAAACCGATAACTAGGACCTCCAGGGTGGGAATTATGGATTCCATAGAGGTGCAGTGATTACTCCAACAACGTTAAATAAAAAGATAAACACTTTCCTTAACCTCACAATGCAGATATCCATGGAATAAAATTTTATTCAAGCAATCGATGGCACCACACCACTGGTAGTGCTAGAATCCATAATCCATAGTGTCAAGAATAAAAAACATTAAGAACTTTGCAGAAGAAGAAGTGCCTTGATTCTTTCACGGTGGAAATAATTAGTCTCTTTAGATCAAAAAAATCCTCATAATATATCTAATAGATTCTTGACTCTTGCTATGACTCAACTATGTGGAGAATATCTACATTATTTTTCTTCAAGTCTTAAACAACCTTTCCTCAAATAATTTATACATGTCTATGAGGAAATTATTTCCTCATTTCTCAACTAAATTTCTATAACCAAACCTTTATTTCATAAATAGAATTAATTGCTACCTTTTATTTACAATTTTTTTACTCAAATTAAGTTAAGGGAATCCACTCCCTTTAGTAAATATGGAAATACCTCCTAGTTATTGTTTTAATGTAAAATGATATTGCATCAAATTGATAGTATAGGAGGGATATAGAAAAATGCCCAAGGTTGGAGCTATATTATGAGTGACAAAAATAAAATAAAAAAGCTCTGAGTAATAGGCCCTTCGGGTCAGGAGGACATCCAGGTGAGATACATGCATGTTTTGAATATCATGGTGGTTATTAATGATGTAGTTGTGAGGGACCAAAGGAAACTAGGGACTATCATTGGGCAAAAGACACAAAGAGATGAGTGAGAACCATTTTCGAAGAGAATATTTATACACTTTCCAAAATAATTGTAAAAGTGGTTTTGGATGTACAAACACAGAGATTGTTGGCCCAATATTATGGTGGCCTACTTAATAATACAATTGGGTATCTTCAAAGGGTGAGGGGGCCATTAGATAGTATTTATGTGAGGTGGATGAAATAAATGTGGTAATGCAGATGGTTTAATGTGATGTGGGGGGGTGGTAGGCCAAGTACGAAATGTGGTGTTGCATTCATGATGATCTAAAAGGAATGGTGACCTTGGAAGGGGTGGTAAGCAAGAAGTTGAAGTAGAAATATGAGGCTTATATTCACGATTATGCAGATGAATGGCTCCCTGGTTGGAGAAAATGGGCATGGATACCAATAGTGCAATGGGAACTATGAAATGAGGAGATCCATGTAGGTGAGAGTTCTATCAACCAACGTGAATTTTTACCGAGCGCAATTGGAAGGTTATGGTAAACATGGTTGAAATGGTGGACCCTATGGTTAATTTCAAGAAATGATGTGAGGAAATGAAAAAAAATTTAGGAAACCTCATGTCAGTGAAGAATGATACCTTGATTGTCGATTAATGCACTAGTGGTCTGACTTCAATGTAAAAGTTTCCAATGACATGCAACTTAGAAACCAATACCCTAACTGAAATAATTTTCATAAAATAAAATGTATGTTGAAAAGAATTGAAATTTTTTTATCAAAAAATATAGGAAGGAACACCTAATGAGCACTTTGAGTGTGAAACAAACACAAAATTAAAACTTTTGGCGAACTGAAAGGAGGGTACCATGATGTAGATGATAATGCTTTGATCCCAATGCCACTAGAAGTTTAGTGAATAGAGCTCATGGGGTCCCATATGGGCCTCTGGAAAAATGGAAAAAATGGTATATATAAGGGTGGTGGGGACCTTATTTCCACCTCATTTGTACCTATTGATGTGGAAATTAATGTGGAGCTTCGAAATTGTTTCTGAGTTTGCAATTAGTTGGAATACCTTTTCATCATGCAAGGAGAGTTGGGTTAGTCATCAGTAAACCTCCTTTGTCAATTCAGTAGTTTTGTTAGGTCCCTATAATACTAGTGTATCCCCTTATTGTTATTGTCAGTATAGCCCCCTTATTTTTATTGTTAGTATAGCACCTACATTCTTATTTGTTAGGTCGGCTAGGATTATATTGTGACCCATTGGACTCCTATATATAGAAAAGGAGGTTTTGTCATTTGTATCATCCAAGAATTGTTCACTTATGTAATGTAAAGGAGGTTTCCCCCTCGAAGTGGCTTATTTCTAATGCGTTGATCTCTCTTTTCTTCTATTTTGGGAGTTGGTTTCATAACATTTGGTATCAGAGCTTTCAATTCTAGGGTTTCACTACTTCAAACAGGTCATCGTGGAATTTTCGTTATAATGTTTTTTATACAAAGGTTAATAAGCTAAAAAAAACCCATTTGCAAAGAAACCATGCAGAACTTCGTGTAAAAATTTCAGATCTTGGTTCACAATATTTTCAAAGATATGATATGTGGAAGTTAGGGTTTTTGCAGGCTCCTGAATTTCATCTCAAAAAGGTGACCTTAGGATAATAATCATAACTCTCTGTCTCTGAGCATTGGATTGGAATTTTTTAAAAGGTGGCCGAAATCACACGGACTGTATTTTTGTATATCAATTTTGGAGCCGAAGGAGGAAACAGGGACACGTGGCACGTCGTACAAGTTCGCTCTACTGAACTAGTCCAAAATTACATCATTGTGGGAGATTGGGCATAAATTTTTATTTAAGAATTCAAATCAGGTCAAACCTGTGGCATTGGAAAGAAGATTTAGAGGGCTACTAAAAGACCAAATTTCAGATCTTGGAGATCCTAAATTACATAGTTACAATTGTTTCAATATCGAACTCCTAAAAGAAAGAGAAAGGTGTGTATTTGTTTTTTTATTTTATTTCATAAGTCTTGTTTGAAAAATCAATTTGAAGTGATTCCAATGGCACATTGAAGCATAGATATCAGTATTGGGCTCTAACCCCCCCCCCCTAAAAATAATTCTACACCCATTAAGCCCTCAAAAAATTATACTATGATGCATGAAGTGGAAGAATTGTAGTATGATATATCAAAATTACAGTACCTCGATCTCACATAAAGAAACCAAAGATTACATAGATGGTTTAAAAGAAGACATGGAGGCTAACGTGGATGGTTTTAAGGATGAAATGAAACTAATATGGATGATGAAGTAGTGGAATGTCACATTGAGCATCAACAACAAGTTCTCCAACTCTTACAAGATAGCCTAAACTTGATGCAGAATCGAATGAAACAACAGGAATATCAACATCATAGCGAAAGAAGTTTTTATGTAGGTTATTGGGTATTTTTACGGATATAACCATACAAACCAATGTCCCTAAATCAAGCTAAGAAGTATAATAAATTATCACTAAATTACTATGGTCCATACAAGTTTCTATAAAATATTGGCACTATGGAACACAAATTGGAGCTGCATGCATCTTCCCGAGTGCACCTAGTTTTCCATGTTTCATTCTTAAATAAGGTTATAGGTGACAAAATCCTAGTTCAAATAATATTTCCAGAACTTGACAAGGAAATAAAAATCATATTGGGACCTGAAGCAATCACGGAAACAAGAACTTGGCAACTACGAAATCGATCAATTTCAAAGTATCTGAGCAAGTGAAAGAACTAACCCACTGAAGATTCCACATGGGAGGATGATAATTTTATACAGAAGCATCCAGAAATAATCAAGCATTGAGGACAACACTTTTTTGAAGGAGAGGGGCATGTTAGGTCCCTATAATACTAGTGCATCCCCTTATTGTTATTGATAATATAGTCCCCTTATTGTTATTGATAATATAGCCCCCTTATTGTTATTGTTGTTCCCATGTAGTCCCCATATTACTATTATTGTGCCCCGTAAAATGCCACTAATTTTATTTTTTTTCCCTTACATTGTTATTGTTAGGTTGGCTAGGATTATATTGTGACCCATTGGACTCCTATATATATAAAGGAGGTTTTTTCATTTGTCTCATCCAATAATTTTTCATTTATGTAATGTAAAGGAGGTTGCCCCCTCGAAGTGGTTGATTTCTAAGCTGTTTATCTCTCTTTTCTTATATTTTGGGAGCTGGTTTCATAACAATTTTTAGGATAGAAAGGTCATACAAGTTGGCCCATATAGACCTTTTTAGGATAAATGGCCCTAACCCTTGCGGGCAACTTGCTCACAGTCGCACGATTTGTCGCGGGTTAGGGAAACACAACCATGATTGTATCATGACTACAAAATATATAGTCGTGATGGTATTTTGGTTGCCCGAGATGCATGTGTGAGACCCATCGTGTTTATTAATAGAATAGGTGTGAGGTTGTGCGTGACTATAGCAGGAACAGTGCATGAACATCGAAATTTTTTTGCAAGTAGGAGCGAGGGGTCCTTTTGGTGTGTGTGTGTGTGTGTGTGCGTGTGTGTTTAGAATAGTCAAATGAGACCAATAATCACAGGATATTGTTATGGATAAAGAAATACTAGGGGCAGTGAGGGGATGATATGGTTGCAGAAACCCAAGCCCAAGCAACATTGACAGGGTGGGGTTTGCTTAAGTTTCTTCAGAACCTTTTGTTGAGACCGCAAGAGGAGTTCCTGCAGTTTATGATCGAAAGATGATGGATGGACCATTAGGTATTCAACATCCATGGGTATGATCTCCCTATATTGGAAGATGTTGATATATACTTTGTGACAGGATTGGTGCCTCAAGGTAAGGTATTACCTACAAATCCCCTTTGCAACAAGATTTGGTTAGTCAATTGGGCCAATTAGTGGTTCAGAGCCAATCCATATGATGTTAGGGGCATTAGGATTGAGTCTATATTGGATTTGGCTACTCGATTAGTTGTGGTGATGATCTTCTGCATCTACGAGACCTCAACCCCTCATTGCATCATAGGGATTATGATTGGAGTTCTAGAGTGGATGCACGTTGGCACCTTTTTCGATTGGGATAGAGTGGTAAATCATGGGATGACCACTCAGTTGATGCAAGTGGTGTAACAAGAGATACGTGGTTTCCGCTATGAGAGAATTTTGTTTAGCTTCTTGTATGAGTGGGTGATCCTACTACATTCAGGCATCTAAGTGAACCTTGTTATCACTCCACCAGATTCCCAAGTCTGAGGAAGGAATCCCAACGGAGGTAACCACAAACCAAGCTTTTGACTTGATATCTAGCCCTATCAAGTCATATAGGGCTCTCTCCAAAAGGGTCACAGCTATGAGGGCTAGATAAATTAAGGTTTTAGGCTAGATAATGAGTGCAAGGGGTTGTTTTTCTTTTCTTTTGGTTGGGTAAATCGGTGGATAATGAAATTAGGTCAAGGAAAACTAGGTCAGGGCAAGAGACAAAAAGGGTTGCAGGGATTAATGGGGCAAGGTAGGTACAATGTCAATCACTTGAGGAAAATGGTTATGGGATGGTTCAGAAAATGTAAGAAGGATGAGAGAAGCATAGAAGATGAATTTCTCTTAGACAGAAGACATGAAACAAATTATGACCATTTATCCAAAACAGAGCATGACTAGCATGAATTCTGAATCTCACACTTATAAAATATCATATCATTTAAATGGAAAGGAACTGAAAAATACATTCACACATATGAAATAAAGAGGAAAAAATGAAGGACATTTAATACCACAGGTATCCCATAAATATAGCTGCAACTGCTCTTGCATTAATGGCCAAAACTAAATACAAAGTCTTCTTGATCCACTAAGAAAAATGAAACTGATTCCAACTTCCAACCTTTGAAAATGAGTCAAAAATTACATGATATAGGCCTCAAACAACCTCTCCCAATCTTAGGGGTCGAATCCCTAAGAGAAGGAGCTGATCCACCAAATTCTTAACTGAAACCTAGAGTGTAGGGTGGTCAAAATGACTCAACCCTAACTTTTTGCAAACTGATTCATTACACCTCATCATGAGTTTTAACTTAATGCATTTACCCTAGTAAATAGTAAAAACATGATAATTACATTCATATTGATCATTTACATAAGTAATTTTAATATTTCCCAAGGTAAAAGTCAAAATTGGAGTGAAACTCAAAAAATTTCTAAGGACTGCAAAAACCACAATTTCTTTGTAAAACACGCAGCGTCCAGGCAGAAAACATGACCTCTATTAAAGGCTAAATTTCAATGCCTTCCCAATGTCCCAATCTGCTCCATGATGGCTCATTGAAAATCCATTTGATTCTCCTTTCCAAAACTACCTCCAGTTTCAAAATGGTGCTCATTTGCCTTGTCAAAAACTACTCCCAAGACTAGTAAACGAGCAGCGACCTTGGTGCAGAAATGAAGAGTATTGTTGCCGGTAACTATTGGAGGACTTCCTCAACTCCAAATTGAGCTCATGATAGCTCATTAGAAATCGTATTTTGTCTATGTTACACAGTAATTTGTCACTGTCCCTGCAATCCCCATCTCGCCCATTGGAGGGTCATTTCTGTGACCAATAAGCAGTGTCATGCCTTGCAAATACCATCATTGCATCCCTTTCCATGAGGACAACATTTCTTCTGTTGATCATTTTCTGAGCAAACCCCTAAAAAACCTGTTTTTTCCTTGGCGCTGGTAGCCCATTATGTACTCGCGCCAATGAGGAAAATTAACACTGAGCCCACGCCAATCTGCTTTTGGAAAGTTTTTTAAAAAAGGAGGTGAAGTTTCGATTACAACAACTTCATGGATGAGTCATCAGGAGTGGTTTCGACTGAATAACCACGACCTTCCTCCTTTGGCCTCTTGTTTCCACCATATGGGGAACCTCCCAAGGGATAAGGCCTCCCTTCCACTATTTTAGGGATCCCAACCTCCTCCTCTCCTCTATAAATATAGCCTTCATCCATTGATGAAGGGGCTGAATGGCTGAATAGCGAGTCTCCAAGTTCCCAAGAGCCATCAGAGCCTTATGCTGCAAGAGCCTTGATTCATTCCCTTAAGGCAAAATCCAAGCAATGAGATCATTGTTGAGACATCCGAAGAGAGAGGTTTGTCCCATCCCTGACAGGCTTCTTCGAGACGTGTTCCGCTGGCGACCCTCTGAAGGAGAATTCAGCGTCAGAGCTATGGTTGTATTCTTCTTTGATTGATTAATGATAAGCGACTATTGGTTATGGTTCCACTCTTGTTGTTGATTATGATGTTGAGTTATGTCTTCTCTGACTGACATATAGTTGCATATACTGGATTTTACGTTTGCGTTTGTTTTGTTTCTTGCGCGTGTTGGTGTCCGATCACGGAGATTGTGAGGATTGTGATCTGCTGGAGCTAAGGAACGGGAGCGCTACTTTCTCTACAAGCGACAGCGTTGGATTCTAGGTAAGCCTTCATCGCTAGTTAGTTTATTTTCAATTAGGAACCTGCACCATAGCATGAACGATTGTTGCTAGACCCGGTCTGGGCTAGTAGGGATCGCCTCTGTCCGCAGAGGGGATTTACCTCCACAACAATTTGGCGACTCAGCTGGGGATCGTCTAGCTTGTTTTTATTCTACTTTGTAAGCTACAGACGGAGCCTGAAGTTAGCCAGATAGCCTTTGAAACACTATTGCTTTGCATTAGCGAAGTAGATCAAAGCTGCTTCAGTCAATCTTCGGTTTAGTTTATGAACTGAACACTTGGAGTATTGTCTTGTCTTTTCGGTTATTTCTCGATTCTGCTTGCTTGATCGGCTCTTTGGGCTAGTTATTTTCTGAGTGTTTGGCTTTTGGTTCAGCCCCAGAGGATCAGATCTGACCTCTGCTTTTCCGAGTTTTCATCCTTTCATGGTTGGCTTGATTGGCGCGGTTTCCACCCTGACAGTCGCGCCAATTGGTGCAGGTTGCCAGTTATTCACTCGCGCCATCCCCTGTCTGGCGCAGATTACAGCCAGACAGTCGCACCATTTCTTGTAGGTGGTAGGTTTTACCCTTGTTCGGAAGTTTCTTTTGGTCAGTACTTTGCTTCTGGGTTTGTTTTAGATTCTGCTTGAAGTGGTGAGTCTGGTCTTGGTTGGGAGAAATTCTTTGTTTTTTCATTTTCAGGCGTTGGCGCTTGTTGTCAGTTAGCAACCCGTGCCAATTGGGCATTGGCGCTAGTTTTCAGTGAGCAAGTCGCGCCAGTTGGCGCTAGTTGTCAATGACAAAGTCGGCCCAATTTCAGGGTGTGTGAAAATTGAGACTTTTTCCCTGAATCCTTCACTAGTGTGTCTTTCCCTTCCGGTCTTTTCTCTATATGAGCATAGATTACATTGCTCATTGTTTGAAATGTCTTCTCTCCATGATTTCTTGATGTAAAAGGGAATGAATGCCTTGTTTTGATCTCTTGCTTTGGAAGTCCTCTTTGTGTTTGACCTCATATGTCTTGTCGCCTTTTGAGGGATTTCGTGACAAAGTGTTTGAAACAACGATTGCATTCTTAGTGTTTTTTTGCATTCCTTTTGCCTTCATCCTTTCATTAAGGAGATTTGCGTTCATTTAGTTTTCGTCTCAAAGTTTTCTTTTCGTTAAAATGCATTAGATTACATTGCATTGAAGAGTATTTTTTGAGATTTATCATTGAACTTAGATCACATTGTTTAATGATTGAAAACTAAAAATCGCTTCGAGTGCATTCTCTTTCATTAAAAGCATGCATTAAGTAGATTCTCATTTCATCTAAAAATGCATTGAGTGCATTCTTCTCATTTGAAAAGGAAATTGTGCATAGATTACAATTGCATAGTTTTCGAAAAAGAGGATTTTGCATAGATTACATTGCATTATTCGCATCGTTGAATGTTTGAAATTACCTTTGGATAGTGAAAGTCATCTAGTTTGGAAAAGATTTCGTTTGTAGTGTTGTTTTATGTCGCATCATTGTTTGAAGCTCTTCCCTTAACTAGATAGTATTCATCGAATTGAAAAGTTTTCTTTTCTCATGTATCTGCATATAGGAGATTGTCAGATGACATACGGTAGGGCCTTGAAACCGAAACATAATTGAAGATCAACCATAAAATTTATTCAATTAACCTAAGGAAGCATTGAAACATTAACGAAATATTTAGAGGTCTAGGCTAGAGACGTGTTCCGACGTATTTAAACCTGGTAGCTTTCGTTCACCTCTTGGCTTTAGATAGCACTAGCACGGACTTGTGCTCCCCATACCGTCGAGTATATAAAGGGAGACCCCACTAGGTTTCTATCCTTTATCCGTAGGAAGCTCAGTCTGCCGCCTTATACCCGTGATACACCGAACACAGCATTCAAGGAGATTTCCTGCACGAACGTTAAGTCCTTGGTTGATTTCTCTTTCATTTTGAAACCAAGGTGTATATTGTAGTTCACGGTTATATGGTACACCCTTTGCCTAGAATTCTTGAGTAGTCATTTTGGTCTTTTCTGACTCCTTAAATTTGAAAAGATCATCAAGCGCTTGTCCTTTCACGCTTGTTTCCAATCTGAAAGCAATAGAGTCACCTTTTGCCTGTTTCTAGACTCTTAAAAGATGAAATGGTAGATTTTTGTTTCAATGTTTTAAAAATTAACTACCCACGAAATATTCCTGGTTAAAGTTAGTTTCCTTAGGGTGTTGTTCTACAACTGTTTCTTATGGCAACTTTTCCGGAGTTCACCAACCAAGGAATCCCCTCCGATGGGAATCCTGTTCATTTTCCTCTTTTTGGAAATGTTGGTGCTCCTTATATGGCAACGTTGTCCCTTCTTGGGTTAACTGTTGGGTTGCCTGTTTGGTTGTTTCCAACCTCTGTGGTCCCGAATGTCCCGGCTACTGTTCAACCATCTCCTCTGCCTGAACAACATCATGTTGCTTCCAAGGTGGACCTCTCCCCTTCTTCGCCTGTTTCTGCGTCCTCCTCTTCTACTTCGCCTGGTGAAAGTCTGGATTCAAGTAACCAGGTGGCTAAGAAGAAGAAGAAGAAGACAAAGAAGAAGAAGTCTGATAAGAGAGAGGCTAAGGCTGCAGCTACTGCTTCTAATGCACCTCCTCTTGATAAACCTTCCAACCCTCCATGGAAAGTCAAGTTCCCTTGCATGTTGTGCACGGGAGACCATCTTCTTCGAGACTACCCTGGCATTCCCAAGGTGCTCGAAGTATGGTCCAACGGTCGCCCACCGTTGCCTTTGGCTTTTAGGAGTCAGGTTGGGGGCACGTCTTCGGCTGCTGCTGGTAAGGCTCCTAAGAAGCAGGGTAAGATTACCAATCCCTGTAAGTTGTGTGAAGGGCACCATGCCATTCACCTTTGTCCATATATGGACAAAGCCAAAAGAGTTTTGGACAACTCAACTGTTTCTACACCATGCCTTTCGACTGGTTACAAACAGCTTTCTTTGAGTCTTCCACCAGCTGATGCCACGATTGGTCAAGAATCATCCTTGGTCGATCCCGCTCCCTCAGAAATTCAAATTCAGGGATCCATCCCTGACCAACCATTGGTCGTGGGATCGGTTGAGCTGGCCCCGTCTGCGGTACACCAGGTCTTTTCCGTTGAGAGTGGATCTCACACCCCTCAGGTTCTTCTTGTTTCTTCAGATTCCTCGGATTTGGAGAAAGATTCTCCTGTCCTCGTATCTCAAAAAGCTGCTCCTTCGCCTCCCATGATGGAGGTCCCAGAGGATCCTCCTCCCACCTTCGAGATGGAGGTTGTGGAGGATGCCCCTTCTTCTTCCGTAACACCAGGGGAAGACCATCTCGGTTCGATGGTAGCCCCTCCAAGTAGTTTGGTCGCTTCCTTTGATTGGAGTCGATTTGTAGGATACCGCCTTTTGTCTTATGTGCCTTTTGAGATCACAGTATAGGCCTTTGGTCTGGTTGTACCCAGTACCATTATAGACGAAGGCGCATCTATTAGTGTTCTATCCTCAACTACTTGGCAAGATTTTGGCTCACCGCCGCTTGCACCTGTTACGCAGAATCTGTTGGCATTTAACAGAAGAACGAGTCAACCATTAGGGATCCTTCCAAGGTTACCTATTACTTTGGGAGGTAAAACCATCCATATGGATGTGATGGTTGTTCCAGGCCCCTTGGATTTCAATCTTCTCTTGGGGTGCGATTACACCTATGCCATGGGAGCACTTGTCTCCTCCCTTTTTCGTGTGGTCTGCTTTCCACATGAAGGATGGATCGTGACCATTGATCAGCTTTCGTTCTTTGGTCCTGATGTGGCAACTGGCCCGCCATCATCCCTTCCTGGTTTTTATCCACCCATTGTATCTTCCCCACCGCAGGTCAACTATGTGGCTACCTACGCCGTGCCTGTACTCAGTGATAGTGTCGTTGTGCATCAGGTGCTGGGGGCATTGGGTTCAGACTTCCAAGATGTTTTCCTTCCATCGGATGGGAAACTCTTGGAAGCGATGACTTCTTGTTCATTATGATGAAGTCTGTCAGAGCATGGTTCCTTTCCTTTGTCAAGATCTTTAAAAAATGAAACAAGGTTGTCTGGAGCAGAGCTCCTTGTCTTGTGTCAAGCTCCTTAAAAAATGAAACAAGGTTGTGGGAGCAGAGTTCCTTGTCTTGTGTCAAGCTCCTTAAAAAATGAAACAAGGTTGTGGGAGCAGAGTTCCTTGTCTTGTGCCAAGCTCGTTAAACCAAGAAACAAGGTGTCCTAAGGATAGTTCTTTTAATGTGTCAACCTCGTTAAAATAATGAAACACGTTCTTGTTCAATTCGAGTCTTGGATAAGTTCTCGTAAAATCCCAGTCGAGTCGGTCTCTTGATCTCGTAACTTGAACCTTCACTCCATCTGCCTTTCATATGGATTGAAGCTTGGGGGGCATGTACCTCGAATTGAGTCACCAAGCTGGGGGCATGCTTACTATTTCAAGCATATTTTGTTCCCGTTTCAAGCTTGTGTAAAAATGAAACTGGTTTCAAGCATAGTTTATCTTTGTTTCAAGCTTGTTAAAAATGAAACCAACTTCAAGCAAAGTTTCCTGATTTCAAGCTTGTGTAAAAATGAAACCTTTCCCATTTTACCTCTTGTGATTCCCATTTTATCAGCATGTTTTTGCCAGATGAACCTTGGTTTTCTCACTCCATCGTCACTATCTTCTTGGCCGATCATATGCCTTCACTTGGTTGTTTTACCCGTTCCTGAGGAACCGCTGCGATGAGTGGTCGTTGTTAGCCAGCCTCTTAACCTTTACTTGTTTTGAGCAGTTCCACTATTACCGGAACCAGTAGCTACCCTTTATACCACTCATTCCTCTAGGAGGAGTCAACTTTCAGCTCTTTTCTGACTCTCTAAACATGAAAATATTGTCAAGGCCCTTGTCGTTTCGATCTCGTTAAAGTGGCCCCGAAACGACATCTACCCAGTATACATTTACCCCTTTTTCAGGCTGGGATAGATTATTTACGAAAAATGAATACCCTAGCCTATTGCGGCTAGGAGGTTTTCTCAGACATAGTTTTCTACCTTTTCGGATCTGAGGAACTATTTACGAAAAGGGACCGTTGGAGTTTACATTTCCGCTGTCTTTTCAAACTCTCTAAACATGAAAAGACGTCGAGTTCTTCCTTTGTCAGACTCGTTAAACATAAATGACATTGGATTCAGTCATAATGACGATATTCGACTTCCTCCTTCCTAGGGCTCGTTAAATGTACTAGGATGGATTCGTCTGAAGGACAAATTTATATGACAATCATATGGTATCCTCTTCAAGCTTGTGTAAAAATAAAGAGGTACTCGCTATAAATGGTGGGGAAAATGGAACCAGCATCATTGTTGTGTCGGCAATATGTCGCTCTTGAACATGGCACTTGTCTGCATTCATGTCGGGTTGGGGACATATCATCTCATTTTCCACTTGCCTCCGTGGGTTTGGGTGATCCCTTTTGGCCTCTCATCTACTCTCTGCCTCGTCATCATGACCTCTGATCTTTTGATGTCAAATACTTCCAAATCCATTGTCATGCCGCCTATATGTTCAAGAGAAGTTGACCTCTGCAAATTCCAACCTTCCTCTGATTCTCATCTAATCCTGATCCACGAAAACATTATGTTCTTCTGTCTCGTGTCGATGATGTGGGAAACACTATGGCCCACCTTCGATCAAAGTCACTTCCTATCGACTTCAGCTCGTTATCCAGGAAGCTGATCTAGAGACTCCCTTCTGTTACCTTAGAGCCTGCATGCCTCAATGGAAGGTTCTTCGCATTCGACGTGAGGTTTTCATCATTGGCCTCCGATCGAGTGATTCTATGGGTGTTCGACACCAGCTCATTGATTCACATTCCGTAGATTGTACCTGTAGTACCTTGAGGGCCATTGTCATTATTGGTGGTACCTCTCACGTCTGTTAACAACTTTCATCATTGGCTGGTAATCAGACGATGTTCTTGCATGTTCGACTTCAGCTCACATATTCGCATGCTTGAATTTGTACTTTGTTCGGGTCGAGATGGAGCGCAAGACCCTGGATTCCTGTCTGTTATAATCCAGGCTGCGATTTTGTGGATTATTATGATTAGTTACATGACTCACTGATTGGATGGCTGCGACCATACTTGAGTCTATTTATCAATCCTCACTGGATGGTTGCGTCCATGCCTTGGATATGGATTATTACATACTCTGTTATGGATGGCTGCGCCCATACCACATATATATCATGTATCTGAGATATCAGTTGTATTTCTCTACACAGGTTTTTCGACGGCAGTGTTTTCAGTTGGACACGTTCTCATAAAGCATTTCACCCCTCTCTCTCTCTCTCGGGCCTCATGCTTTAGGGGGCATATGTTACACAGTAATTTGTCACCGTCCCTGCAATCCCCATCTCGCCCATTGGAGGATCGTTTTTGTGACCAATAAGCAGTTTCATGCCTTGCAAATACCATCATTGCATCCCTTTCCATGAGGACAACATTTCTTCTGTTGATCATTTCCTGAGCAGACCCCTAAAAACACCTGTTTTTGCCTTGGTGCTGGTAGCCCGTTATGTACTCGCGCCAATGAGGAAAATTAACACTGAGCCTGCGCCAATCTGCTTTTGGAAAGTTTTTTAAAAAAGGAGGCAAATTTTCAATTACAACAACTTCGTGGATGAGTCATCAGGAGTGGTTTCGACTGAATAACCATGGCCTTCCTCCTTTGGCCTCTTGTTTCCACCATATGGGGAACCTCCCAAAGGATAAAGCCTCCCTTCCACTATTGTAGGGATCCCAACCTCCTCCTCTCCTCTATAAATATAGCCTTCATCCATTGATGAAGGGGCTGAATGGCTGAATAGCTAGTCTCCAAGTTCCCAAGAGCCATCAGAGCCTTATGCTGCAAGAGCCTTGATTCATTCCCTTAAGGCCAAATCCAAGCAAGGAGATCATTGTCGAGACATTCGAAGAGAGAGGTTTGTCCCATCCCCAACAGGCTTCTTCGAGACGTGTTCTGCTGGCGACCCTCTGAAGGAGAATTCAGCGTCAGAGCTATGGTTGTATTCTTCTTTGATTGATTAATGATAAGCGACTATTGGTTATGGTTCCACTCTTGTTATTGATTATGATGTTGAGTTATGTCTTCTCTGACTGAAATATAGTTACATATACTGGATTTTACGCTTGCGTTTGTTTTGTTTCTTGCGCGTGCAGGTGTCCGATCACAGAGATCGTGAGGATTGTGATCTGCCGGAGCTAAGGAACGGGAGTGCTACTTTCTCTACAAGCGACAACATTGGATTCCAGGTAAGCCTTCATCGCTAGTTGGTTTATTTGCAATTAGGAACCTACACCATAGCGTGAACGATTGTTGCTAGACCTGGTCTGGGCTAGTAGGGATCACCTCTGTCCGCAGAGGGGATTTACCTCCACAACAGTCTAATTTCAAAATATACCTTTTTTTATTATTGGAGTTGATTTTTCTTGTAAAAATTTTATTTTCCCAAAGTTGGTCAAAAAGTAATGAATGAGGGTGCAAAAATGCAAAGTGATGTTGCAGGAAACTTTTGGAGGCCTTCCACAACTTCAAATTGAGCTCAAGATAGCTCATTGGAAATATCTCTCAATATAGTTGTCATTTTACTTATCAATAAAGTCATTTAGACACTCCAGATATGAGAAAACTTTATTTTCCCAAGGTCACTCCAAAAGTACAGCAACTCTCCTGTGGCACCTGTATTTTTGACATTTCTCTAAAAATATGACACCTGTGTAAAATATGAATGAGGTTTGTCTTCCTTGACCTATTATGGATAAAAACCTCTCTCACTTTTGTCAAATTCATCTTGGTTTGGTCAGAAACATATTTTGAAGTAAAACTAGCCCTATAAGTGGCAAATAACATGACCTTAGGAATGATTTCTTAAAAAATGATGGACACATGATCTTTATGAGCTGAAATGAACTCATATTTACTAAAATTACCTCCCTTATACCTCCTCTACTCAAATGTCTCATTTCCATAGCAAAACCTAGCTTAGTGGGAGAGGAAATTAGGGTTTGGTGCTTGTGAACAATGATGATTTGGGCACCCTTGGGAAAATTGGTTAAGAAAACGAAGCGAGGTCAATGATAATGATAGAGATGAGGTGAAAGCAGAGTAAAACAAGGCGAGATGGGTGGGATATAAATACCAGTGCTAACAGACCTGACACCCGCACAAGACTCATAGATCAGGCAGTGGGAACCATTGATGCCCCAAGCAGGTGGCATTGAGGTGGGTTTTTATTGGACTAACATGGCCAAGGGTTAGTTCTTATCCAACCCTTAGTTGATATTGGATTTCATGTATGCAGGAATGGATTTCAGGGGTGATCCTAACATGGGGTTGCCCCCAGGAAAAAATTGGGGCCTGGAAGGTACATGAGTACATGCTCTTTTGGTATTTATAGTTATGTTTTTATATGTACTTTTTATGATGTATGTGTTGTTGATATTTTATATGTTTATTACAGATCTGGTTCCTCATGGGTGCCCCTAGGATTGACTGGTAGAAGTTGGGGAGGCAAGGCAGAGATAGCCTCGGGAGGGGGTTGATGTGGCAGGATAGCAATGACGTCAAGAGATAGTCGTAGAGGAGCAACCAACACAGAGGGCATGTCTTGAGTTAGGTGGTCCCCATGAGGGGGGGGGGGGGGTGGCAAATCTCTAGGAGGATATTTGGAGGCTACGAGACCACATGAGGGACATAGATCGGTGGGAGGTGGATACTAAGAGGATATTGGTATACCTCCTCCTAGGCTTACCAAAGACCAGTTGAGCCATGCTCAGATGATGTCATCAATAATAAAATGGCACTAGACAGAGAGTGGTGATGGATCCTGCAATGAGCAACAACTACTACAGCCACAACATGGTTGATTTTGACTTCTAAACAGGGGAAAGTACAAGGGACTATAGTAGGAAGTGAGGGGGAGGATGAGCCCTAACCTTAGGTTTAGACACATTATACCAAGGGAGGCACCAATTATGAGGATTCTCCCCTCTTGTGTAGATGATATATTTTTTCTCGCAATGACCAGCTGATGTACATAAATTATATATATATATATATATATATATATATATATATATATATATATGAGATATACATATTTTTTTCCTCTTATCATGTGTTATGTGTTGAGAATTTGTAGGGTTGTAGGTTAATACAAATTCTCTCCTTGATAATTACTTGTGAACTTATCTGTGTTAGTTATGTCTTCTCTTAGTTAATATTTCATTAAGTCAATTATCGAAATGCGTAAGACACAAAATTTAGGCTCCTAGAGCCAGGGCAAAACCTCTCCCTCTTGGAGAGGAAAACCTGCAAAGGATTCTTCTTATAGATCTTCAAATGATAAGTACCATGACCCAGACTTAGACCCTTAGACTAGATGTGCTTCCAAGACCTTGATCTTCACCTTGTATCCTTCAATCTTCCTTTCTGCACTTGTCTACACTCAAATGCTGCCCTAGTTCATTGTTCTGTCTGCACTTCTTAACTCCCTTTGTATCTGCAATTATTCTTGAGATTTGATTCACAAATATTTATGAGATTGACCAACACTTTTTACTATTCCTTAACATCACTTATGCTTCCTAAATTTTCGCACTGTACTATTGATACAAGTCTGCACTATCTCCAGGCAACTTCCCGTTGAATGTTCATATATATATATATATATATATATATATATATATATGTATATATATATATATATATATATATATATATATATATATATATGTATATAGGTCCGCAAACATTGCTAAAGTTTATCTGCATTGAAATGAGGTTTATCCACACTAATAGACTGTGGTAGGTCCGCAAACCTTACTGAAGTTTATCCGCACTGAGATGAGGTTTATATGCACTTACACAAAAACATCCATAGATTTATTTCATACTTGTCCACATTTATCTCAGAGAAATCTGCAATTGTTGTTGTGGAAGATCTTCTTATCTCCTCTTACAAATTGTTTGCAAACACCTCAGACTTGTCTACATTCATTTCAGAGGGTATCCGCACTTATGATTCTAATTCAAATGGTTGTATAACATATGCTATCTATATAGTGTCAAGACTATCTTTCAGGCTGACCATTCAACTAATGTTTAGGCCGAATTTCATAGAGTTTATTCCAACATATATGATGTATTTATTCACTTCTTTTAAAGCTTGAATTTCACCTTTATTTGAGAATTGTTGTGAGCTTCTTTCACAAGGTCATGGAGCACATATTTTTAGGCTAGATCCTTCATTTTTGAGACACTTAATTCTATTTAATCCTATATGACAAAAACCTAATAGACATCAAGAATAAGTTTGTCTACATAATAAAATCTTGCTCATGAAACCCATGAATCAAGTACACCAAAAATGCATTTTATTATATTTTTCTTCTTCTTTACATAAATACATAATTACATAGTCAACATGAAGATCGACCTAGTTACGCTTTTCAACACTCCCTCTTAACTAGGGAGGCATTCATATAGGTACATGGTCACTTTAAAACTAAAGAATCTCATAAGAATAATCGTATTGGTAATTGCATCTGTATAGCATCATATCAACCAGCATTGTCCTAGTGTAAGGCCTTGACTAGCAGCCCCATCTCTGAATGAGACTATGGGCTACAATGCTAGCAAGACACATGACTTATAGAAACATTTTTCATTGTCTCCCCAAGGTACATACTCCATGCGGGTGTTCCCAAAGTATGACCTTCTTGGACTATTATTCTCTTGGGTAGCTAGCCCTCAAAGAATATCGGTCCCTAACTACTCTTATCTTGAATGCCCTAACACATTCTCAAAGAGTATCGAATGCTAGATGATTACCCAATCCTCCATTTTTCCTTTTAATTGAAGACCAGAATGATGTGTCTATCTCTCCCTCTGAACCAGGGAGGACCTATTCCATAAGGGAAAGTACTCATTCCTATACAAGGAATGTACCTAAGCTCATTATTATGAATTACCAAGTTTCTTCCAAGTAATAAACTTACCACCAGCTCCCTTTTAACTAGGGACCTCCAACAGCAATGGTGAGACACCCAGCTGCTCACAAAGAATTCCTTTCCTCGATGTCATGGATTTCGATATTGAGTAATATTCAACTTTTATCTTCATAGGGAACAGATCATCCATCACTTCCATCTTGAGTCATGTCAGCTATCAGAGAGTGATTCATCAGACTTCCTTATCTGGTCCACTGTTATGCCATGCTGCTTTCCTTCAAATCATCTCCAAGGATCATACATCCTTTTTTATGATTGGAAACCCTGCACAAATTTATCCAGATAAACATATTCATATGAACTTTTAGAACAAAATTTACCTTAGTGATGATCTTTCACCATGACATATTTCTGTAGGCATCGACATCCTTCATACAGATTGTCATGTCTCCTAATGATATGTTTTTCCAAGGGTCTTCTACTTTACCAAACTTTCGTCAGAGTCTAGATATATTCCCAGGAGATCTTCTAGTCACATCTTATTGGCCTTTGGATGATAATTGCCTCTTGACATGGTTTTACTTCATGATCTCTTCCTCTCTGCACATTCTTCATTCCCATGATATTAAAAATTTTCTAGTTTATTGTCAATGTACAACCACCTCGTATTCTATGATGTCATATTATGTTGATTTCATTTGTTAGTGCATTGAGAGATCCTTATTCATAGATCATACTCCTAAATACAGAGGTATATTACCTGCAACCATATGACATGACTTCATAGCATCCAATATCATCATATATGTCTGCATACCTCATACCTATTTTCCTTGATTCATCCTGTAGCGGTTTCTCTTGAATGAAGAGATTCATTCCTTTGACCTGCTTCAACAATATATCATCACATCCCAAAATTTTGTCTCCATGATGACCCTTGATCTGATGACTGCTTTACTTTTAGTAGAGAGGTTTTCCAGAAGTTGTTTCACCAAGAGCTTGTTCCATTCTTCTATCGAGATGCTTTTTAATGTACATGCTACCATATGATTTTTACAACTAATCAAAGATCACTTACAGAGGAAGATGATCTCAATCATAATTGAGATCTCTTGCTTCCTCCTTCTTAGATCTTTTAGCGTTAGGTTCTTCTCTTTCATAAGTGACATGGGTTTCTTCCTTTTTCCTCTTGTCCTTTCCAGATTTAGGACAATCTCTTTTATAATGTCCAAGCTCATCACATCCAAAGCATCGCGCATTGTCCATATTTCTTCTTTTATTCTGAGGGCCAAATTTTCTAAATATTTCTTTCTTTCTGTATGAGGCTACAAAGGCATGATTCTCTTCACTTGGTCTTGTATAAGCTTTGGCCTTTAGTCTTGTTTCCTCTATTTTATATAGAGACCATAAATCATGGAATGGAGTGGCTTATTTCTTCCCATATAGACTAGAAGTTAAGTTTCCCCATTCCTCTGGTAGAGCATTCAACACCACTGTTGTCATCTCACTGTCATACATCACTTCTCCTAGTTCCTGTAGTTGATCTCTTATTTCAAAAATCCTCATAAAATATGGAGCAATTCCTGGTTCCCTTGATAATTTCATTTTGTATAGTTCTTGCCTCAAAGAGATTTCTTCTCCAACGGTACTCACAGAGAATATCTCCAACAATTTCTCATATATTTGTTTTGCAGTCTTTAGTTTTGATACATAGGGAATGAGAGAGTCTTTGATGGATTCTATGATAATCCTTTGGGCTCTAATTTCTCCCTTCATGCGCTTGGCATGGGCTGAAGTATCTTCTTTTGGAGGTTGAACAAGAGATCCTTCGATATATTCCATTACTTCGTCTTCAATTAAATTCAATTCTATTCTCCTCTTCCATGCACTGAAGTTTAATGACCCAACCAGCTTGTTTCTTTCTTTACAATAAGGCATCTTGATAGATAGGATCATGAATACTTACTTGAGTGGATTTTCTTGCAGCTTCCTTGATGATGATTGAGAATGAAGTCAAGGGTTTCCTTTCTTCAATGTTATTGTATTTGAACCCTTGATTATAATGATTATCTTCAGAAGTTGATATTTCCTTCAAATAATGTCTTGAGTGAAAACATTTGATGTCAAAGATTAATTTCCTGAATGATTTGATCTTTTGAATGAGGTGGGAGATCTTACATGAAGTAGTTGGATAGTCTTCCTTGCAAACTGATTTTTCTTCCCAACCCAAACTTTGATCTTTGCTTCTTTGAGTGTCTTTGTTGACAAACATCCCTTATGTTCAACACCTTAGCTTCGATGCCATGTTGAGAATTTGGAGGGCTGTAGGTTAATAAAAACTCTCTCCTTGATAATTACTTGTGAACTTATTTTCGTTAGTTATTTCTTCTCTTAGTTAATCTTTCATCAAGTCGATTATCGAAATGCGCAAGACACAAAATTTAGGCTCCTCAAGCCAGGGAAAAACCTCTCCCTCTTGGAGAGGAAAACCTGCAAAGAATTATTCTTATAGATCTTCAAATGATTAGTACCATGACCCAGAATTAGACCGTTAAACTAGATGTGCTTCCAAGACCTTGATATTCACCTTGTATCATGTAATCTTCATTTCTACACTTGTCTGCACTCAGATGTTGCCCTAGTTCACTGTTTTGTCCGCACTTCTTGACTCCCTTTATATCTACAATTATTCTTGAGATTTGATTCACAAATATTTATGAGATTGGCCAGCACATTTTACTATTCCTTAACAGCACTTATGCTTCCTAAATATCCGCACTGTACTATTGATAGAAGTATATATATAAATATATATATATATATATATATATATATATATATCCTCACTTATGGACTGTGGTATTTTTGCAAACATTGTTGAAGTTTATCCACACTGAAATGAGTTTTATCCACACTTATAGACTCTGGTAGGTCTGCATACCTTACTGAATTTTATCTGCACTGTAGAAATTATATAACATATGCATGTATATATGCAGATTCCACTGATCTAACAATATTTATCTTCTTGCTAAATACAGAATCCTTCTACTGTTAATCTTTTACGGAAACTTAAAACTCAATTGCAAACACATGAAGCAATAAAAATAATCGCACATAACACAGTTTTTTAACGGGAAAGCCTGAAGCTAAAAACCCCAAATATCATATATTATGGATCATGGAGATCATGTAACAATCTCATGCAAATCTTAGTACATCAAGCTCTCAGTACAATACAATCGTCACACATTAACATGAAGAAATCTGCAAATCCATGCACTGATTTCTTACCATCTGATAGCCTGCCTCCACTGTGAAATCCCTGATAAAGAAGACCCCTGAATGAATTAAAATATACCTTTCCTTGACTGCGTAATCCTCATTGGCAACTCCAATGTGTGTGTGATGCAATCAATGCATCAGTATAGTCACAACAGATAGTCCATCTTACCCTTTCACCTACCTCTCCACTGGGTCTCCACTGGAACTGACATGCACTATAGTTAACTGTTGTTTCTGTTCAGTTGTTAGTGAGTTAATAGTTTTGAATTAATTAAATAATTAATTCACTTAACTCTCACTAGTGTATCATTCAGTTAGACTAGATACAACTAGCTCAACTGAGTTTAACTCCAATAACTGAGTTAAACTGAATAACAACTCCTGTAACTACTCTTCCAACTCTGCCATAACTTTTCCACTTCAATTCTAACTAATTCCTCCATGCATGAGCCACCATAAACCCTAGAAATTGCGTAATTCCTTCAGCCCACTGATTTGCCAAATATGTCTACTTAAATAAAGTGCTCCAAGAGAATAAGTTCATATTTAGAGTCTAATTATTATTAAGGGCTAATAATAATCGACACATCTATTTTTAGATCCACAATCTATAAATAGACTTCGCCAAATCTTCTAAAATTAGAATTTCATCTAATTTTCCAACTTGACCAACCATCCACAAATAGCACCCTGCAACTTCTGAAATATGATCACCATGTCTAAAAATAGACTTGCACCTAAAAATAGACTTGCACCTAAAAATAGCCTACGGGCCCACTTAGTGAAGGTGACTGATTTTCACTAAGCTTCATCATCTTGTTGAATCTCAACACTCCCTATCAACAAGATAGGGATTATCATTCACCCCGATCCTGCCTCTATGGTATTTGAATTTTCTCCTGTTGAGCACCTTCGTCAGAATGTCTACATCCTAATCTTCCGTAGGAATGTACTACAGCAACATGATCTTCCACTGCACACAATCTCTGATATGATGTTACCAGATATCAATATGTTTAGATCTATCATGAAACACAGGATTAATTGAGAGTTTAATGCAACTCTAATTATCACAATGTATCACTGTAGGATCTAAATGTGAACTGAGAAAACTGACCAGGACCTTCCTCATCTAGATAGCCTCACATGCAGCTTGACTTGCTGCCATGTATTATTATTTCGCTGAACTGAGTGCCATGGATATTTGTTTCCTAATGTACCAAGAAACTATTGTAGATCCGATATTGAAAACCCCTCCTGATTTTCTCTTTGTCTGTTGGGCTGCCTGTCCAATCTGCATCCGTGAAGCCATGCAACTTCACCTCATCCATCTGTCTGTACCATAAGCCATACTCATATGTGCCCCTGAGATACCTTAGAACATGCTTACATACCTTCCAAATGAGCTTGGTAGGCTTAACCATCGCTTGTGAAAGATGGTTCACCGCATAGCATATGTCATGTCTTGTATTAACTAAATACATGAGCGAACCCACCAACTGTCGATAAACAGTGGCATCCACTACCTCTGCCGATGTAGCATCATCTTTCCTCCAATTTCCTAGAAGAGGAGTGTCAATAGGCTTGCAGCCTTGCATATGAAACTTCTCAAGTATCTCCCGACCATACTTGCCTTCAGACACAAACAGTTCACCTTCCCGCTGCCATATTTCCAATCCAAGGAAATAATGAAGGAGGCCCAAATCCTTCATCTCAAACTCCTTTGTAAGATCCGTCTTGCATGAGTGTATCAACTACTCATCACCCGTTAGTATTAAATCATCCACATAAAAAAAAAATATATTAAAAGCTTACCCTCCACCACAATTTTGTACAGGTTTGCATCCGCCTCACTCTTGGTGAAGCCAAGTCCAGTGAAATAGCTGTCGACCCGTGTGTACCAAGCACGTGGTGCTTGCTTCAGCCGATATAGTGCTATTTTGAGTCTGCACACATGTGACTCACTGCTGAAGATTTCAAATCCTTCAGGCTGCTCAATGTACACCTCTTCCTCAATGATCCCATTAAGAAACGCAGTATTCACATCCATCTGATGAATGTGCCAACCCATCTGCGCTAAGAGAGCAAGGATGATTCTTATGGAAGAATACCATGTGATAGGTGCAAAGGTTTCTTCATAATCAGTCCCCTCCATCTGTGAGAAGCCCCGTGCAATAAATCTTTCCTTATACTTCTCGACTTTCCCATCAGCAACTTGCTTTACCTTGTAGATCCATCTTGATCCTACAACTAATTTACCCACCAGTCTTGGAACAATCTCCCAAGCACTGTTTTTGATAATGGATTCATACTCCTCCACCATGGCATCTACCCATGTGGGCTCTTGCACTGCTTCTTCGAAAGAAGATGGCTCTGTCACGATGCACTTGCTCATTTGAGCCATGTATCTAGTAAATCGGTCAAGTGACTGTCTCTGTCTGCGTTGTGATGTAAGGACTCCTACATTCTGTGTCGCATCAAGCTTCAATCTCTCATCTTCTGTGGTACACTTTCTGCCATTTGTGATGTTTGGTTCTGCATGAGTGGACTCCTCCACTCCATGAATCTCCTCCTATGGTTGATCCACATCTAGAGGCTCATCTTTGGGAACAAGAAGTTCCTCCTCTGCATGCAAGTGTCGCTCCCTCTCAAGTGACAACTTCATGGCTTTCACCTCATTGAATTTTATATCCCGTCGCACCACAGTCATTCAACTGTTTATCAAATACACACGATAATTATGGGGTGTTTTTGTGTACCCCACAAATATCCCAACTTCTGCAGTTGGCTCCAGCTTCTTCCTGGCATCCTTTGTCACATGAATGTAAACAAATGAGCCAAAAATCTTCTTCCTGGCGTCCTTTGTCACGTCTGTGTGAATTCTCTCCAGGATCACCGAAGCACAATTCTCCTTCTCATGAAAGGTGGTCTTCACAAACTTACCCATAGTACATCCCTTTCACTTATCTGACTGTGCAAGAGTACCCTTGGGAAGTCCAGTAGAAATCTGTTGCAAAATATTCAAAGCGCCATGGTGAAGATGGCGCAATCTCCTATGCCATAATTCGCCCTCATCTCGACTCACCACTTCTTCTTCTTTTCCCATCATTGCAGCGCATCCATCTACCTCCAACTTGTAGAGATTATTAACTCGAATCCCTATCCTCTTGGTTTTACCCATTTTTTAATGTCACAGGAAATCTTTTCCATCGCTCAAAACAATGTCATAACCCCTGTCTTCCAACATTGCGACCGAGACCAACTTCTTCTTCAGACCCGAAACATGCATAACATCTTTCAACAGAAATGGATTACTTGACTCCCTCTCAAAGGTAATGGTCCCAATGTCAGTCACTTTGTATCTTCCATCGTCGCCCATCTCTATATGCATTTGGAGATCCTTCTCCTCCAAGTCACAAAACAACTCCTTGTCTCCCATCATATGGAAAGGCGCACCACTATCAAGATACCACATCGATCCCATTGAGCTTGAAACCAAGCATGCAATCAAAGAGAAATCAAGTTAAAATTGCGAGGATAAGGCCTTACCCACTACAGCCCCAGCATCATTCTTGTTCTTCTTCTTCTATGGGCAGTTAGTGGTGAAATTCCCATGTTCGTGACAATGAAAAAACTTCACCTTGGAAAAATCCTGCCTCTTGCCTTTAGCCTCGGATTTTGAAGGGAATTTATTCCCCTTCCCTTTCCTTGCTTTGGTATCCAAAGCGCAATTCTCTTCATATTCATTCTTCGATGAAGAGCCATCCCTGATACTTCACCTTATCTCCTCCTAGACAAGATCCGACCAAAGTCGCACCCAACCCAGCAGTTTCTCCTGTCCCTTGACAGAGTCTTCATAGCTATGCCAACTCTTAGAAAGCCCAAGGAGAGCCAAGCTCACCAAGTCATCATCATGAACAATAATCCCCGCACTTCCCAGCTCATCCCTACAGTGGAGAAACTTCGTGAGATATTTTGGAATATTGTCGCCCTTCTCCATTTTTATTTTTCTGAGCTTATCTTTCAGTGCCAAATTCCTCTGGTTGCTGCTGCTTTGGAACAAATATATCAAAGCCTTCCACATTGCAAATGGAGTGGCTTTCCCGTGAATGCTAGACACAATATGGTCCTTCACACCTTCCAATAGAATTCTTCTTGTCTTTGCTATCTTATTTTTCCATGCATCAAGTAATGCAGCATCGCTAGAACCAGGCTTAGGAACATCGATATTGATGAACTCCTTCAGTCCATTATCTTCCAATAATGCCTTCATCCTATCCTTCCAGGCAATGTAATTCGAGCTTCCCTCAAGGGAATACTCCAATCGCAACCCATTGAAATACATTTCAATGTATACTCAATTGTCGCACCAAGAAATTTCTATAGAAAATTCGAATTGTACACTAGCACAAACTCCGAAATTCTTCACAATTGCAATCTTCAAGAATTAATACTGCTCTGATACCATGTAGAAATTATATAACATATGCATGTATATATCCATATTCTCCTGATCTAACAATATTTATCTTCTTACTAAATACATAATCCTTCCACGGTTAATCTTTTGCAGAAATTTAAAACTCAATTGCAAACACATGAAACAATAAAAACGATCACACATAACAAAATTGTTTAACGGGAAAGCCTGAAGCTAAAAAACCCAACTACCATATATTATGTATCATGGATATCATGTATCAATCTCATACAAATCTTAGTACATCAAGCTCTCAGTACAATACAATCGTCACACATTAACATGAAGAAATCTGCAAATCCATGCACTGATTTCTTGCCATCTGATAGCCTGCCTCCACTATGCAATCCCTGCTAAAGAAGACCCCTGAATGAATTCGAATCTACCTTTCCTTGACTGCGTAATCCTCATTGGAAACTCCAATGTGTGTGTGATGCAATCAATGCATCACTATAGTCACAACAGATAGTCCATCTTACCCTTTCACCTACCTCTCCACTGAGTCTCCACTGGAACTGACATGCACTGTAGTTAGCTATTGTTTTTGTTCAGTTTTTAGTGAGTTAATAGTTGTGAATTAATTAACTAATTAATTCACTTAACTCTCACTAGTGTATCATTCAATTAGACTAGATACAACTAGCTCAACTGAGTTTAACTCCAATAAACGAGTTAAACTGAATAACAACTCATGTAACTACTCTTCCAACTCTGTCATAACTTTGCCATTTCAGTTCTAATTGAGTCCTCCATGCATGGGCCACCATAAACCCTAGGAATTGTGTAATTCCTTCAGCCCACTGATTTTCCAAATCTGTATACTAAAATAAAGTGCTCCAAGAGAATAAGTTCATATTTAGAGTCTAATTATTATTAAGGGCTAATAATAATCGACACGTCTATTTTTAGATCTATATTTTTAGATCAACGATCTATAAATAGATTTCACCCAATCTTCTAAAAATAGAATTTTATCTATTTTTCCAACTTGACCAACCATCCACAAATAGCATCCTGCAACTTCTGAAATATGATCACCATGTCTGAAAATAGACATAGTCTAAAAATAGACTTGCACCTAAAAATAGCCTGCGGGCCCACTTAGTGAAGGTGACTGGTTTTCACTAAGCTTCATCATCTTTTTGAATCTCAACACGCACTGAGATGAGGTTTATCCGCACTTACACAAAAACATCCGCAAATTTATTTCAGACTTGTCCACATTTATCTCAGAGGAATCCGCAATTTTTGTTGTGGTAGATCTTCTTATCTCCTCTTACACACTGTCCGCAAACACCTCCGACTTGTCCGCATTCATTTCAGAGGTTATCCGCACTTATTATTCTACTTCAAATGGTTGTATAACATATGTTATCTATATAGTTTCAAGACTGTCTTTTAGGCCGACCATTCAACTAATATTTACGCCAACTTTCACAGAGTATATTCTAGCGTATATGATGTATTTCTTCACATATTTTAAATCTTGACTTACACCTTTATTTGAGAATTGTTGTGAGCTTCTTTCACAAGGTCATGGAGAACATATTCCTAGGCTAGATCCTTCATTTTTGAGACACTTAATTCTATTTAATCCTAGATGAAAAAAACCTAATAGACATCAAGAAGAAGTCTGTCTACATAATAAAATATTGCTCATGAAACCCATGAAGCAAGTACAACAAAAATACATTTTATTATCTTTGTCTTCTTCTTTACATAAATACATAATTACATAGTCAACATGAAGACAGACCTAGTTACTCTTTTCAACATTATGTGATGTTGTGTTTTATGATTTGAAGGTTATTTTAATCTTTATTATTATGTTATGGGTCATTTATCTTATTCTTTATGTGCCTTGATGACACCTTGTATGCAACACTCCCCAATCTAAGATTTGATTAATTATGTGGTCAACAACATGATTTTGATTTCATGGTATATGTGAAAATGTGGTATGATCAAAACCACATGCTAACAGTTTTCCATGCAAGTATTTCCAAAAAATGCAAGGGTCACAGACATGGAAAGTTCGATTCAACTATGATATGACAAGTTGGGAATCAAGGAACACATGAAAATGATAGATACCTAACCGGGAGGCATTGGCCAAAAGGCCTATGATGGCATTGTATTCAGCTTGATTTTTAGTTGTTGACTTAATGTAGACACCTTTATGATGAAGAATAGTCTGATCAGGAGAGTAAATGGTCCAATTTATCGTAGCTAGTTTTTGCGACCATTAAGAAGCACAATCATAGAACCCATGATAGTGAGTTGGTGGATGATCCATCTGCAACACACGATAGAAGTATAGTTTAGAGTAAATCGGTGATGAGGCAATCGTAAAAGTAAATCATGGTATGTATCAACATCAAAAGGTCGATAACGTGTGGTTAGGGATCGAATTTTTTGAGGTAGAACGCATAGATGAGGACTTTGAGACAGGTCATGTGCAGTTCTACTAGCATATAGGAATCTTTCAAAAGAAAATTTTTAATGATGTATGGCCCTTTCTAGAGAGTTTCGAACTTCCTTGTTCCTAGGGCCTCATTAGAAATGTTGTATCAAATTACTAGAGCCCCATCACTATATGAGTTAGGGGTGACATGGAAATCAAATAAGGATTTGGTTTTATTTTTTTGGGCTTCATTATGCTAGAGGGATTCTCATTAAATTTCAGTAACATTTTCTAAGTGTATGAGCCTATGTTATGAGGGAGAAGTATATGGAGAAGTTTGATGGTCATCCACATGGTAGGTATCTCGCATGCAATAGGGAGTATGAACTCGATCCCATTGACTATATGGAGTGGAGTAAATACAATGGATATATTGACTGAGGTACAATATTCACATAAGGTGGATAAGGGCATGTGGTTCCAATTGGTTTTATGTTTGCTTACCATACATTGTAAAAAAAAATTGAACACTTTGTTTACAACTTCTACCTAGCCATTGGGTTGGGGGTAGTATGGGGAATCAAAATCATAAATAAACCCAAGGAGTTGAGATAATTAATGGAAGATCTTACTTTGAAACGCTTTCTGTGGTCATAATTGAGTTCCTTAGGGACATTAAACTGTGTAATAACATGGTTAAAGAAAAACTGAGTGGCGGTATTAGCAGTATTATTAAATGTGAGCATGGCTTTGTCTCATTTGGTGAAGTTGTGGACTAAAACTATTATATACTTGTGAACATTTTTGGAGAGTGGATTTAAATTCATGAAATTAATGCATGTTGTGTAAACAGCTCCAAAAATAGAAGAAAAGAGATATCAAAGCCTTAGAAATGAGCCACTTCGAGGGGGCAACCTCAAATACATTACATAAATGAAAAATTCTTGGATGATACAATTTACAAAACCTCCTTTCTATATATAGGAGTCCATGTGGCCATAATGTAATCCTAGTGGGCCACAATGTAATCCTAGCTGACCTAACAATAATAATTTAAGGGCACAATAATAACAAAATGGGGGTTACAAAGGTACAATAATAACAATAAGGGGGTTACACTAATAATAATAAGGGACTATACTAGTGATATAGGGACCTAACATGCCCCTCTCCTTCAAAAAAGTGTTGTCCTCAATGCTTGAGTAGCTCCGGGTGCTTCTGTATAAAATTCTCATCCTCCCATGTAGAATCTTCGGTGGGTAAGTTCTTCCACTTGATGAGATACTCTGAAATTGATCGATTCCGTAGTTGTCGAGTTCTTGTTTCCGTGACCGCTTCAGGTTCCAATATGATTTTTCCTTCCTCATCAAGTTCTGGAAATATTGTTTGAACTGGAAGATTTTCACCTATAACCTTCTTTAAGCATGAAACATGGAAAATTGGATGTACTCGTGAAGAAGCAGGAAGCTCCAATTTGTATGCCATAGTACCAATATTTTGCAACACGTTGTAAGGACCATAGTACTTTGGCGAAAATTTATTATCCTTCTTTGCTTGCTTGAGGGAAATTTGTTTGTATGGTTCTAGCCGTAAAAATACCCAATCTCCTACATCAAAACTTCTCTCGCTGCGATGTTGATCTGACTGTTGTTTCATTTGATTTTGTGCCAAATTCAGGTTATCCTTTAAGAGCTGTAGAACTTCTTGTTGATGCTCGATGTGATCTTCCACTGCTTGAACCTTCGAATTTTCTCTCAAAGATGATGTGATGGATGGTCGATGATATCCATAAAGTGCCATAAATGGGGTCATTTTTGCTACAGTATTGAAGGAAGTGTTATACCACCATTCAGCGAGGTAACCACTTGACCCATTGTGTTTATTTATCAAATAAAAAACAACGAAGTTATTTGTCCAAACATTTATTTACTATCTCAGTTTGACCATCGGATTAAGGATGATAAGATGAGCTATGAGCTAATTAAGTACCCAAACAAGAAAATAACTCTATCCAAAAATTTCCTGTAAAAATGGGATCTCTGTCACTCACAATAACCCTTAGGCTTCCATGTAGCTTTTGAATTCTGTCCATAAATGTAGTAGCAACTGTACTTGCTTTAAATGGATGAGATAATGCACAAAAGTGTGCATACTTGGTAAGTCCATCAACTACCACCATGATGACACTCTTTCCTTCGGACTTAGGTAAACCTGTGATAAAATCCATTGAAATCTCCTCCCAACGTTGACTTGGAATGGATAAAGGTTGTAGAAGTTCCGGGGTCTTAATTGTTTCCACTTTATTCTGCTGGCAAACCAAACATTCCGCCACAAAATTTTGAATATCAGATTTAAGGCCATCCCAAAAAAATTCTTTCTTCACCATGTGGTAAGTTTTTAAAAATCCTGAGTGTCCTCCTAAAGGAGAAGTGTGCAATTCCAGAAGAATATTTTGTTTTAGTTGGGAATTCTTACAAAGATATAAGCGATATTTGTACCATAAGGAATCATTTTCCAACTAAATGTATCAGATGTACTAGGATCTTGCTGCAACTTTTGAATGAGTGTCCATACATCTTTGTCCTTCTTCCATTCATTTCTTGCTTCGGTTATCCAATCTGGTTGGATAATAGAAATGGCACAAAGCAATGCTTCCACCTCTTCATTCTTTCTTGAGAGTGCATCTGCAACAACATTAAGATTTCCTTTTTTGTAGATTATTTCAAACTCATAACCCAACATCTTTGTGACCCATTTTTGCTGCTCTTCTGAAGATAGTCTTTGTTCCAAAAAGTGTTTAAGACTATCATGATCAGTTTTTACCTTGAAGTGTCTTCCCATTAGGTAAGTTCACCATTTCTTTAGTGCATGCGGTATTGCTAACATTTCCTTCTCATAAATAGGTTTCTGTAAATACTTTCCTTTGATTGGACGACTTTCAAAAGCAATGGGTCTTCCTTCCTGCATTAAAACTGCACCAATTCCATTTCCTGAGGCATCACATTCCACAATAAAGGTTTTTTGTGAAGTCTGGTGTAGCTAAGACCGGTGCTAGGCACATTGCCTCTTTAAGACGTTCAAAGGCCTTAGTTGCTTCAGGAGTCCATGAAAATACATCTTTCTTCAATAATGTTGTTAGAGGTGCTGCTATTCTCCCATAATTCTTAACAAACTTGCGATAATACCCTATTAACCCGAGAAATCCTCGCAACTGCTTTATGGTTGTGGGGACTTTCCATTCCTTAATGGCTTTAATTTTGTTAGGGTCTACTTTAACACCCTCGTGAGATACAATATGACCCGGATATTCCACCTCTTGTACTCCAAAGAAACATTTGGATGTTTTTGCATATAATTGTTTCTCTTGCAATAGTTTGAGCACCCTGTCAACATGTTCAACATGATCCTTCCAAGACTGCTATAGATTAGTATATCATCAAAAAATACTAGCACAAATTTTCTAAGGAAGGGTTTGAAAATGGAATTCATCAACCCTTGAAATGTAGAAGGTGCATTGGTAAGGCCAAAAGGCATGACCAAAATTCATAATGACCCGCATGAATTTGAAATGCTATTTTTGGAATATCTTCAGTCTTCATTCTAATTTGATGATATCCTGAACGAAGATCCAACTTGGTAAAATAAATTGCTCCATGTAATTCATCCAATAATTCATCGATCACAGGAATGGGAAATTTATCTTTAATGGTGAGCTTATTGAGCTCCCTATAATCTGGACACATTCGCCATGATCCATCCTTCTTGTGTACCAATACTACAGGAGCAGAGAAATAACTTTGACTAGGTTGAATTATACCCGCCTCTAACATTTCTGCAATCATACGTTCAATTTCACTCTTTTGGGCGTAAGGATATCTATAAGGCCTGATGTTTGGAGGAACACTTCCTGGAATCAAATGAATAGCATGATCATGATCACGAATAGGTGGGAGTCCTTTGGGAGTTTCAAACACCTTGGAATGATTGTCCAAGACTTGTTGGAGATCTGCAGAAATAGATGATTTTGATGTTGGAACTTCTAGTGAGCATACTTGTGCAATTACGCCTCGCTGTTCTTTCTTTAGAAGCTTTGTCATGACATTAGAGCTTATTATCCTTCCTGGCTTCCCCGCAATACCCCGTAATTCGACTTCCTTTCCTTCTGAAAAAAATTTCAAAAAAAGTTCTTGAAAATTAAAAGCTACCGTCCCCAAAGATTGTAACCATTGTACTCCTAGTACAACATCAGCACCTCCCATAGGAATGGAAAGCATTGGACTAGTCAATACATATTCCCCCATGGTTAGCTTGATATTATGGCATTTTCCAGAGCAATTTATAGTTCCTCCATTTGCCACCATCACTTGACATTCTGGTGCTGGGTATAGGAAACAATTTAATTCCTTGGCTACCTTATAATGAATAAAATTATGGGTGCTACCTGAATCAATCAACACTATTACCCTTTTCTTCTTTATATGTCCTTCTATCTTGAGAGTTTGAGAAGTGGTAATTCCTGCCAGTGCATTACACGATATGGTCGGATTCATTTCTTCCTCTTCTAGGGGTGGTTCCTAGTGTATATCCTCTTCTTGTTCATTTTCTTCTTCTTCTTCACAATCTATGTAAAATAATTTCTTCTCAGCACACTTATGACCTTTAGTGTATTTGCTATCACAACTGTAGCAAAGCCCTTTTGCTATTTTTTCTTCCAATTGTTGTGGTGTCAACCTTGTAGATTGTGGAAATCTAGGCGTAGAAACACTTCCTTCTTTATAGAAGTGAGTGGTAGGCTTCCTTGTCGCCATAATTTTACATTCAATTTTTCTTGCCAACCTGAATGCCTTCTCCAATGAATCAGGTTCCAAAACGCGAACTTTATGTTGGATGTTATCCTTTAAAGTGCCTATGAAGAGATCAATCCTGTGTTCCTCTGGAATATCAATTACCCTTATATTCAATTTTTGGAAGCCCTCAATGTGCTCCCCCACTAAACCCTTTTTTTTGAGATTTATCAATTGGCTAAAGAAGGTGTTGCTCTTTGTATCCTCATAATTTGCTATCATTTCCTCCGTAAAAATTGACCAAGTGATAATTTTTTTATGGGAGCAAAGCCATCAATACCATACAAATGCATTTTTTTCTAAATGTAAAGTTGCAATGCGTACCTTTTGTGTGTTTTGCACATTATGGAGATTAAAATATTGCTCCATCTATAGTATCCATGTTACAGGATCCTTTCCATCAAACATCCTCATATCCATTTTTGGAATATGGTGGTTCTTCCCACCAGCATTAGAGTTTATGAAATCACGATTAACATTTATTTTGTTCTCACCATGAGTTTCCTCTACTATCTTTTCACCATTAGGAAAAATTTCTTGTATCAACTTTGTCAAACCTTCTATGTCTGCTTTTAGATCATTCTTCACGTTTTCCATTTTAGATTCCATGTCAGCTTCCATGTCATCTATCTTAGATTCCACGTCTTTCTTCAAAACTTCCATTTCATTTTTTGCTGCTCTTTGCGAGAGCGAAATTTGGTGCACTTGCTCTTGTAATTTTTATAGATCATGTTGCAATTCTTCATCTTCATGAGTCATAGTAGAGCCTTCTGAAGGCTTAATGGGTGTTGAATTATTTTTATGGGGCATTTTTTAGAACCCAATACTGATATCTATTCTACAATATGCCCTTGAAATCAATTCAAATTGATTTTTCAAACAATACTTATGCAATTCAGAAAAAAATACACACATTTTTCTTGCTTTTGAGGAGCTCGATATTGAAATTTGATTATCTATGTGATTGCAGCTCTTCAATATCTGAAATTTAGTACTAAAGTATCCCTATGAATTCTCTTTTGAATGCCACATGTCTGACCTGATTTGGATTCTCCAAGACAAAGTTATGTCCAATCTCCCACAATGACCTAATTATGAACTAGTTCAGTAGAACGAACTTGTACGACTTTCCACATGTCACTGTTTCATCCTTTGCCTCTAAAATTGATAGCCAAGAAACTACAGTTCGTTTACTTACGACCACTTTTTACAGCACTCCAATCCGATGCTCAGAGAGAGAGTTATTGAACTTTTCCCACGATCACCTCTTTGAGATGAAATTTGGGAGCCTTAAAAAGCACCACCTTCCACAGATCATATCTCCAAAAATATTTTGAATCAAGCTCTGAAATTTTTTGACGAGTTTCCTCAGGATTTCAGCTTCACACCCTAAAAATTTCAGATTCTGAACCTTTGTATAAACAAAGTATAGCGCAAATTCCACGATGACCTGTTTAGGAGCCTGAAAAAAGGCCTAACTTCCACAAATCATATCTCCGAAAATATTGTGAACCAAGCTCTGAAATTTTTATAAGTTCTTCCTCAGGATTTCGGCTTCGCACCCTAAAAATTTCAACTTTTGAAACTTCGTAGAAAAAAATTTATAGCGAAAATTCCACGATGACCTGTTTGGAGCAGCGAAACCCTAGAATCCAAAGCTCTGATACCAAATGTTGTGTAACCAGCTCCAAAAATAGAACAAAAGAGATATCAACGCCTTAGAAATGAACCACTTCGAGGGGGAAACCTCCAATACATTACATAAATGAACAATTCTTGGATGATACATTTTACAAAACCTCCTTTCTACATATAGGAGTCCATGTGGCCATAATGTAATCCTAGTGGGTCACAATGTAATCCTAGCCGACCTAACAATAATAATTTAAGGGCACAATAATAACAAAATGGGGGTTAAAAGGGTACAATAATAAAAATAAAGGGGTTACACTAATAACAATAAGAGACTATACTAGTAATATAGGGACCTAACAATGCCCCATTTTCCGAAGGGGCCGATAGCAATGACAAGATGTAAAGGAGAGAGAGGGGCTCTAGCTTTATGGGCATATCGATGGCAACGTTCACAATGTTTAACTACTAGGATGCAATTGCGGAAGAGGGTGTGCCAAAAACAACCAATGTGTAGAATATTTTGGACGATGGTCATCCACAAGATGTGGCCACAATAGGCCTCTCTATGGCATTCATTTAGGAATTTCTCAGCTTCATCCATTTTAATGCATTAATGTAGAATGGGATTTGTGCCTTCACGATAGAGAACATATCCAATGCGGAGGTAATGTGGTGCTTGATGGTGAATGTGTCATTGATCATCGTGTGTAAGTTGACGACTGAAATTTTGGGTTCTTAAGTAGAGGATGATTTTTCCAAACCAAGGTTCATTTGATGATATAAAGAGAAGGTGTTCATCTAGGAAATAATCATTCATAGGTGATCCTTAGGATTAGGAGGGGATATCAGTGATGAGTTCGTCAAGAATGAGGTATTGTTTTCTTTTAGGGGGAGAAAATTGGGGGTCAAATTCTTGCAAGATAATGACACATTGGGTGTATGTGTGATCAATCATATAGGGAGTAAGAAAGTATCGCATGGGATTGATACTAGAAATGATGGTGGTGGTCCTAATGATTATGTAAAGTCAAATATTTTGTAAGGAGTGTACGAGGGATAGGATAGTCTTCTCAGCTGGATCATAATTCAAAGTAGGTCCTATGAAGTTTTTGATGATTTAATAGATGAATTATTCTTTATTATCAGTGCCTTCTTATACTAACACATCAATGATGTCTACATTGGATGATGAGAGGTAGACGGTGTAGTCTTTGTTATGGTTAGACAGGCTTATTAATAGTTCTTGTGATGCATTGAATGATTGTTGAACTTTCTTGTCCCATTGGAATGGGACATCCTCATGGAGAAGGAGGAGAAAACCATGAGAACATGTGGCATAATAAGGAACAAAGTGGTGTAAAAACTTGGCCTTACCTTGAAATCTTTGCAACTTCTTTAAAATATTGGGTGGCAGGATTTCACGGATGGCTTGTACTTTTAATGGGTCAACACTGATACCCTATTTGGAAACAAAAAATCCCAACAGTCTCCTGGAATTTAATTATAAGATACACTTGAGGGGTTTGAAGCATAGGTTCTATTTTCGACATCGTTGAAACACAAGGCAAATATCTTCAAGATTATCTGTGACATTTTTGTAATGGACTGTATGGTTTTCAAATGTAATATTCCCAATTTTTGCAGCTAATGGGAATATTGCATTTTAATTTCAGTTTGCTTAACTCATGAATAAAAGTGTAAAGGAGGAACTCTAAAACTCCTAATCAGCAAAATAAATCAATGCCCAATGTGAACATGGAAAAATCTGGGCCATTTCAATAAAATACACTTAGGTGTGAAAAGGAATGAAGAAGGTTGATTGGGTCAACAGGACCAAATCTCAGCAGTGTCTAGATACATTGAACCTCCTCATTGATCAGCACAGTTTTAGATGGAGACCCTCCATGTGAAAAGGGTTAACTCATTGAAGGTGGTTTAGAGTTTTCCAAACCCTAATGTTATAAAATAAATATGAAGGCCGCAAGGAAAAGGTTGTTGAAGATAATTCGATTTTGAGATTGCTTAAGCAACTCAAACTCTCTTGGCTGCTTAGCTAGAGAGAGAGGAATTTCCTGTTTAGGAATTCCCCCTCCTTCATTGAGGAGCTCTTGGAGGATTATGTTATGAAATTCCTCACATCTAGGCTTGAGGCCAAGCTTCCTCCTTCATCACAACATTATTGTTGCAGCAACATAATTCTATGTTGCAGGGTGTTGCAGTGAGGGGTTTTCAACACCACTTCCAGATCTAGTTTTGCAGAAAGGGGAGCATTCGTTTCTCTGGAATATTAGTGAGGAAGAATTGAGCTTCAGTTTTAGATATTACCATCAGGCCAAAGGAACTTCCAACATCATCTGTGCAGTATACTCCAGAAACTGCGTCATTTTTCCAGTGCATTGCTGCAGCAAGGTTTGTACCCTAGTTTGGTGCTCATTCCTTGAGGAAGGGCCATCCCTTATTCTGGAAAGTTTGTATTGCAGCCCTCTTCCATAATTTTTCACATTTAAGCTCATATACTTATATTTTCAGTGATTCTTCATTTTTCAGGTCCATATCCCCTTGTCGGGTGATCAATTTGATGTATAAAAGGAGTTGAATCTCCATTTTTCTTCATGCTCAGTTATAATAAACTTCAGATCTGATATTTAAGACATTTTTTGTCTAATTTCTTCAAAAATTACGCTCTTCATGCTTCAGCCATTTTTTGCATACTCAAAGTCATGGGAAATCAGCATTTTTAAGCATATCCGGGGATGGAGGAACTGTTTAACATAGCTATAATACTTTTTTAAAGCTGAAATTTGGAGCATAGGTCCTTCATGACCTGATATAAAATAACCTCCCAGAATTTCCCTTAATTTTACACAGATTTCGGAATACATCTATTTTAGGGTCAAAATCACTGCTTTTCCTCACTTTTTGGATCCTAAATTCAGATCTAAGTTTCTGTTGTACTTGAAATCAGTTGTTGAGTGTCTATCAGCATGATTTATGCACTGATAGCTCTTTTCACTTTCATTAGAGCATTTTACTTTGCTGCAACCCCTCATTAGGCCTTCTCTTAAAGATAACTAGGTGTGGGAGATCTGTTTAACCCACCTAGTCTTATTTTTTTCAGTTCAAATCTTGGATTTAGTTTGTATATTGTCTGATCTAAAGTATCCAAGAGTTATTTTCCTATTCTAAAGCGTATTTTTCTGAAAATTCATTTTTAAGTGCATGATTCATGAGCTGTTCCTAAATAGGAATATTCCAGTGGTATCAAAGCAAGATCTTTGGCTCAGCCTATGGCTTCAAGCCAAAGTGCTGAATACCTAAAGGAGGAATACTTCAAGCTCTATAGACAGAGTCTTCAGATGGCTAGGTAGCCTCTGGATCTCATCCTTTTTTCAAAGGTGACATATCCAGTAAATGCCCCCGTACCAATCGAATAATTTTGATATTCTGTAAAAGGCACTACGAAAACGAGTGAGAGATGCCACTCTCATCAATGTTTAGATCTAAGAAGAGCCTCTCCAAAGAGGTAAATCAGAAGAGAGAAAGAAGATGCACCGAGACTCCTAGAGGGTTTCGAGAAGAAGCAAGCTGCAGTGAGACCTGCATAAGGTTTAAATAAGAAGAAGGAAGCCCTAGCACTTTTTATCAGCAAAGCAGAAGTCCGAATAATCCTAGATCTCCTCATATATCTACTATGCTCACTTTATTTGAAAAAGGTGAGAGGTATAGCAATGAAGGAGAGAGATGCAAAGAAACTCCTAAAGGGTTTCAAGATGAAGAGGAAGATACCAGCGCTGGTATGCTTGAAGAAATAAGACCATCATTCTTGCCAGAAGTTGGAGTCATCATTGATCCGGGTGGAGGAACTCTTGTGTTCTATCAAGAGGTTCCCACATATCAGTTGATCCGAGGTATGCATGAAATTTCAGCACATATTGTTTCAAGATTAATGCATAGCCAAGGATTAAGTCAAAATACTGATTTGAAGCAAATACATGTCATAGTGTAGAGGACCCTTGATCTAATCAAGGATGAGACTGGAAACTATCCCTATGCATCATTGTTGAGCTGCATTAAATCTCTTGGGTTGATATGTAGGGTCTCAAGAAAGGGGATTAGTACTATCCTATGTTCAATGGTTGATTATGAGATCATTAATGAAACTTGCTTTGAGATAGTACATGCATCACTTTCTAGATCTACAGCGCTGTCACTTAGTGACTGTGACAAAGAGGCTTCAGCTCTCTTGGAGCATTCTAGAGGCAGCTTCAACCATGAAGCAGTGGAGAAGAAGAAGATGAAGAGTAGACATCTTGATATGAGAAGAATTTTCTCCCCTCTAGATGACACTCTCTCATCTACAACTCAAAGAGAGACTTCTACTTACTGCATATTCAAAGCCTCACTGGTTTTGGAAGGCCATAGATGGAAGAAAGGTCTCACTAAGAGATCTCAACAAATATGCATTTCAATATTTCATGAGATGCAAGGTTCTTCATTGGTTCAAAGGAGATGGTATCCTACAAAGAGCATGCTACAACTCAAAGAGAGGCTTCTACTTACTGCAGATTCAAAGCCTCACTAGTTTTGGAAGGCCATAGATGGAAGAAAGGTCTCACTAAGAGATCTCAACAAAGATGTATTTCAATACTTCATGAGATGCAAGGTTCTTCATTGGTTCAAAGGAGATGGTATCCTACAAAGGGAGGATGCCATGATTATGCAGCACATCACTCATATTCCATATTGCCCTTGGGAGACTCCTATCACTCTCCAAAGGCACCTATTTTTCTGATCTATGCCTTGAAGGATGATCATGAAATGAATAAGGAGGCATGGCAATGCTGGTTGCTTTGGGGTAAGCATGATCACTACCCAAAGATTCTCATTCTCTCATCTCATTCTTTATGCATCATTAATAGAGTATATGAAAAGGAAGCATGGTTGATGTGGTTGTTAAAAGGAGAATGTGGACATCACATGTTAAATCTCATGTCCATGTATTCACCCATGTTTGAAATATGTCTCATTTACCCACGTGTATTTCTATTGGAGGTATGTTTCATGCATGAACTTTGGCTTGGGAGGAGGAATGACTCCCACATGATGTGCTATGAGGGAGCTTGCTTGTACTATGTCGATGAGACATTTCACATGTCCATCATTGTGTTATTGCTACATGATCCACATGTTGATAAGGCAAGAGGGCTGCAAAATTCCTTGTTGCTATGGCTGCTCTTGGGTGGGTATCGTTACTACCCAATAGCTCATCATTTTCTAAATCACACCTTGGATTTCAATGATATGTTGCAGCAAGAGAATTCATGTATAATTTTGTTTCACTTGAGAGAGTATGGCCACCACATGACATCTCCTATGTCTATGTGTTTTGCATTGTGTAAAATTTGGCATATTGATCTCATGATTTGCATTGATGATAATACTTTGTATTGGGCCGATGTGACATATCATATGTCCATTAGTATGGCTTGGTTTCATGATGCACATGAGGAGGAAAGAAGGCAGAAATACCTCTTGTTTCTTTGGTTGCTTTTAAATGAGTATGGTGACCACCCCATAGCTCATAATTTTCTGATTCATGCCCTATGTATTAAAGATAAACTGCAGCAAGGGAGGGCATGTACATCATCTTTTGGAAAGCTTGGCTTGCCCATATTACATGGAGGAGATGGAGGATGGCAGCAAATGGCCTTAATCTAGTGGTTATTATTAGGGGAATATGGTTTGACATCTTTGTCCACCCATGTTGCTCCTTCACTTCTTCTTTTGCATAACGCTGGAATGATGGAGTTTGGATCCAACAAAGCCAAGAGGGCTAAGAATGAAATCATAAAAATGCTTAATCAAGTTCATAAAACATGGATGGAGGAATGTTCTTGCATGATGAAGCTTTTCCTTTATGGAAGGAGATACTTTATTTTATGTCTCTCATGTGTTTATGATGGTGTTGGGCATCATGTAATTGTCATTTTGTACTTCATGATAAGAAGAGGACATCTAACCTTACAGTTGGAAGTCATCTCATGCATTTATGGAAGACATCTTTGGAACCAAACATACATGACCTATTGCAGCAAATGGAGGAAGCCTTCCTTATTTGGATGCCATTTGGAGGGGAATAGGTTTGCATCTACAATAATATTTTCTTGAGGGCAAGCAATAGTTTTCCGGGGGAGACTGTAATATTCCCAATTTTTGTAGCTAATGGGAATATTGCATTTTAATTTCAGTTTTCTTAACTCATGAATAAAAGTGTAGAGGAGGAACTCTAAAACTCCTAATCAGAAAAATAAATCAATGCCAAATGTGAACATGGACAAATCTGGGCCATTTCAATAAAATACACTTAGGTGTGAAAATGAATGAAGAAGGTTGACTGGGTTAACAGGACCAAATCTCAACAGTGTCTAGAGACATTGAACCTCCTCATTGATCAACGCAGTTTTATATGGAGACCCTCCATGTGAAAAGGGTTAACTCATTGGAGGTGGTTTAGGGTTTTCCAAACCCTAATGTTATAAAATAAAGAGGAAGGCCACAAGGAAAAGGTTGTTGAAGATAATTCGATTTTGAGATTGCTTAAGCAACTCAAACTCTCTTGGTTGCTTAGCTAGAGAGAGAGGAATTTCCTATTTAGGAATTCCTCCTCCTTCATTGAGGAGCTCTTGAAGGAGTATGTTCTGAAATGCCTCACATCTAGGCTTGAGGCCAAGCTTCCTCCTTCATCACAGCATTATTGCTGCTGCAGCATAATTCTGTGTTGCAGGGTGTTGCAGTGAGGGGTTTTCAACACCACTTCCAGATCTAGTTTTGCAGAAAATGGAGCATTCCTTTCTTTGGAATATTAGTGAGGAAGCATTGAGCTTCAGTTTCGGATCTTGGCATCAGGCCAAAGGACCTTCCAACATCATCTGCGTAGTATACTCCAGAAACTGCGTCATTTTTCCAATGCATTGCGGCAGCAGGGTTTGTACCCTAGTTTGGTGCTCATTTCCTTGAGGAAGGGCCATCCCTTCTTCTGGAAAGTTTGTATCGCAGCCCTCTTCTATAATTTTTCACATTTCAGCTCATATACTCAGAGTTTCAGTGATTCTGCATCTTTTAGATCCATATTCTGCAGATCTTATACTTGTATTTGTTCTTTCATGAAATCCCCTTGTCGGGTGATCTATTTGATGTATAAAAGGAGTTGAATCTCCATTTTTATTCATGCTTAGTTATAATAAACTTCAAATCTGATGTTTTAGACCTATTTGGTCTAATGTCTTTAGAAATTACGCTTTGCATGCTTCAGCCATTTTCTGCATACTCAAAGTCATGGGAAATCAACATTTTTAAGCATATCCGAGAATGGTGGAACTTTTTAACATAGATAGAATGTTTTTTAAGCTTAAATTCAGAGAATAGGTCCCTCATTACCAATATAAAATAACCTCCCGGAATTTCCCTTAATGTTACGCAGATTTCTAAATACATCTATTTTAGAGTCGAAATCACTGCTTTTCCTCACTTTTTGGATCCTAAATTCAGATCTAAGTTGTTGTTGTACTTGAAATCAGTTTTTGAGTGTCTATCAACACATTTTATGCACTAATAGCTCTATGCACTTTCAGTAGAGCATTTTACTTTGTTGCAGCCCCTCATTGGGCCTTCTCTTAAAGATAACTAGGTGTGGGAGATATGTTTAACCCACCTAGTCTTATTTGTTTCAGCTCAAATCTTGGATTTATTTTGTATATTGTCTGATCTTAAGTATCCAAGAGTTATTTTCCTATTCTAAAGCATATTTTTCTGGAAATGCATTTTTAAGTGCATGATTCATGAGTTGTTCCTAAATAGGAATATTACATCAAAATAGGCGAATATGAGATGAGCCAAACCATGGAAAATTTAATTCATAAGCTGCTGGAAAGTGGATACTACATTTTTAAGGCCAAAGGGAATCATTGAATATGTGAAAGTACCTGAGGGAGTGGTGAAATCATTTTTGTACTGATCTGTATAACATAATTGGATTTTATTATAACTTAAGAAGTTGTCCATGAAGATCAAAGCTTCATGCCCAGCAAAAACATCAATGATTTGATCAATAAAGGGTGTGGAATAATTATCCGTAGGGAAATATTTTTTCAAATCATGGAAATCAATACAAACATGTATGGTGCCCTATTTTTTCATGACGGGTACAGGGTTAGAAACCCAAGATGTGTAAGTGATAAGGTAAATGAAACCAACCTTATGTAGCTTATCATTTCAATTTTCATTTCTTCCACTTTGGATGGACGCAGCAGGTGTTGCTTTTTCATTGTAGGGTAGTGTTGTACGGTACAAAAACCCTCCCCATTTCAAAATTTTAGAATAAATTTCATTTAGAAATAGGTCCCCTTTCTTTTTAAAATAGGAATAAAAGACTTAGAGGAAATCTGATCATTTTGAATAAAACAATAAAAAATTCATTGATTAGAAAAGCATATATCGCATATCGCAAAACACAAGTGCATATAAACAAATGCAACATTGAAAATCTCTAATCCGATGAAATATAAAGTCTTTTATCACATCAACATAATACATAAAAGTATTCATATTGAATAAGTCCGATGTGATAAAAGTAATCCCAATCGCAAATTGGTGGTTTCTTAAAGTTTCACATTTGTTTTGCAAAACTACAATGCGATAAAGTAATCGCAATCGCAAATCGGAAGGACCTTAAAAGTTTCAAATTCTATTTCATAAACTCTGATGCGATGCGATTTATCGCAAATCGCATTTCGAAGGAGCGATATCACATATACTTGTTTTATAAACTCCGATGCGATGTAACCCATCGCAAATCGCAAATCACAAAACGAAAAGACAACCCCTCATTCAGTCAAATACAAAACTCCGACGCGATGCGATTTATTGCAATCGCATTTCGGAGGAAAAAACATCATATTCAATCATTCTATGTCCCGATACGGTGGACCCCACCATCATCGCAATCGCAAATCAGCGGAGATCATGAAATGTTATTTTTTGTCCCTTTTGAAAAAACCTGATGCGATCGATACTTAGTGTTTTACTGCGCATATATTATGTATTCATCGCAATCACAAATTCAAAAGGAAAGTTTTATATTCTCATTTCAAAATTGCCAATCTCCGGTTTTACATCATTATTAATTAGAAAATCCAACTAATGATGGTGATTGATTCTATTTTTGAATGCGTGAGTGTGACTCTCATAGAGGGCATTTAATTTTAACCACGGAGTTAATAAATTCAAATCAACGAATAAAAATTTTCATACAGCTATTCTCCTTACTTCATTTTTACCATGTCTGAAAGTTTTTCTCATTTGCAGAACAATAGAATACCTAATCCTCTCGTTCGCTGAGCAACTGAAATCTTACCAGACAAAAAAATGTCTAAGAGATCTAAGAAAGTAAAGGTTGTTGCCGCTGCAAAGACTGCTACTATTCCCATAGTACCAAAAGAAAAACCAACCAAAATCAAGCTAGTAACAGATACTACATGCCAGGGTCTTGGAAAAATGTCTTGGGAAGATGTATATAACTTGATTGAAAGACAAAACCCTAAGGTCACTGAAGTGAAGGAAACAGTACCAGACGAAGAAGACTTAGATTATGATTATGAGACTCCTCTTAAAGTGCTTGCAAATTCATTCATTCATAGAATTTCATCTCGGGCAAACATTTTCCCCTATTATGATATAATTCGGTGGGTGATTGACAATGTCACCATAAAAAATAGGACATTTGTTTCAGCTACGGGAACAATATTTGGGTCTTTCAGAGCAGAGGATATAAAGGAAATGTACCATCTTCCAGACCCGCAAAAGGTCTACAACAAGGCTTTCATAGCAGATTTCGCCGCAAGCAATGAGACTCAGTCGGAACCAATCAAGGAATGCAGCAAAGCTCCAGAGAAACACAAAAATGAAGCATCAAGTATGTACTCAGTGGAGTCTCTTTCACCCCCATATTGTTATGCTGCCACAATGATGTGTAGGCTTTTCTGAAACGATAATTCTGCGAGATTTTCAATCCAAATGGTACCTTTGATTCATTCTACTGTGAATTCTGAAATCATGGACTGGTCAATTATCCTTTCAAACAAGATAGCCAATACAATCCTAGAGTATAAAAAGGATAAAGATACAAGAAATACAACCCCGTTTTACTTCTGTGCCTACATTTTAGATGCCCTATGTTTCAATTCAGAATTTCCCATTCTAGGTTGGAAATAGACCCCCCAAGATCCTGTTCCTATACATATTTACCATAATCTCATGTGGAAGGTCCATTTTAAAAGTCATGTATATAGAATTTGTCACGGTTTTCTGATTCCTGTCTATCAAACCATTTTTAACCAAGTTCCTCCCCAGCTCTCTAAAAAGGCAAAGACTAATATATCCCAGATTGGTGACTGGTTTGGAGAAGAGAAATTTACCTATGTCAGAGTTTTTGGAAGAATTGTGGAGCCCCATATTTTACCCCTATATGTTCCTGACAAACTGTTAGCACAAGAAATTTCTTATCAGTTAACAGTCGAAGGTATGTCAAGGTGTCTAAAAAATAATAAGAAACCGATGTGGCCTACTTTTACCTTTCACTGTGGTAATTATACTCTTAATGACTTCAAACATGCTGAGAAGGAAGTCATTAAAATAAGTGATCTTAAGCTCTCAACAGTCCCAGGCAGGTAGTATGACCCAAAAAAAGTAGCATTTTATTTCACAACTTTGGTTCAAATCGCTAGATTTGAACATGAGCCCGATGTATTTGATGATTTATTTGTTTATGTTGATAAATTCTCCCAAGTTTATAACTTGGCTAAATCCAAGTTTCAGACAGAAGAAATGAATAATTTCATGCTGTTTAGAAGTCAGAGACTACTAAAAGCTCCTCTTGACCAATTAAGAATCTCTTTGCAAGAATCTGAAAATATAGAAACACAACAGAAGGAAAAAGAAGATGCAGCTACCAAAGCAGGAAAAGAACCATCTACCAGCAAGGGTAATGTACAGACTGAAAAGGAAAGCACAAGTATCAAGCCTGATGTGCAAAAGGAGAATACTGGCAGCAAAACAGATGAACCTATTGAGAAAGAAACTACATTTCAGACAGAAAAGGAAAACACAGGTATTAAGACCAATGTACATACTAAGAAAGAAAACATAGGCAGTAAGGCTAATGTATAGATAGAAAAAGAAGATATTGGTAATAAGCCAAATAATCAACTTGAAAGAGAAAAGACCACTGAGAATGTGGTGGATTCTGCTGAAGTTATTGTTTCTTCCCATTTTCTAAGTCAATATGAGCAATTCGCTCAGCAAATAAGATTACAAAATAATCCTCAAGTTGAAATTTTGAAAGATCAAGATATGAAAATCATTCCTGAGCATCCTACAGAAGAAATTGTGTTGAAATTAGAATAAATTCCCCCTCTATATATATTTTATAGTCCTAAGCATAGAGTTGTTGTCAGGAAACAGAGGAAGAGAAGAAGAACAGATCAAGAATCACTTTCAACCTCACAAGTTGAATTTATGAATATTGTCTGGAAAAATATTGAGGTGAATCCTTCAGAGGATCTCACCAAATTGTCACAATATGTAGGCACCTATAGTGCAGCCACTATAGACAAATCTTCTGAAGTCACCCAAATGATGAAACAAAAGGACGTACAGATAGCTATGCTGGAGGAACAAGTAATAGAAAATCAGCAAAATATTATGCAGTTGGAACAACAGTTGAAAAATGAAGAGCTCGGATCTAAACAGTTGGAAGAGCAACTTGGCATTGAAAAGAAAAAGATTGATCAACAATCTTTGAATAAGAAAGAGCAATTAAGTCAAGAGTTGGCAAAGTTACAAACCCTACTGAAAAATGAAAAAATTGCTAAAGTTGAGCAAAAAAAATATTCCAAGAAAGATTGGACAAATTTAGGGATTATCTTAAATTGGATCAATTTAAAACTGAAGCTCTTGAAATAAATAAAATATTGTCTCAGCAATTGAATTAACTCTGTCAAAAGATGGCACAAGCTGAGCCCTTATGTGAAATAACATCATCTCTTATAGATGAAACAATTAGCCTCAGATATGAATTTGATGATGCAGATGAGAAAATTTCTGAATTTCTTTCATGGAAAGACTTAGAGCAAGGAAAGAATGCAAACCTTCCCAGGATTGAGGAAAGGCACAAAGAAATTATGTTTGTTGAATGGGAAAAACAGTTGATCAAAGGAGAAAGAGCCACATCAAGAGCCAAAACTATGATGAACAATATAACACATTTGGTTAATGATAGCTTATATGCCACCAATTTAATTCAAATTGTATTCCAGGTAAATTACCAAAGGTAAAAGAGACTGAGACCACGGGGAAGCAAGAATTATTCAATAAGAATCAGCAAATCAGCAAACTTCAAGGAATTTCATGGGATATCATGTGGACATTTCTAATCAAGCCACACAGTCAACAAATGGAAATCAAATTCCTTTCCAATGCCATTAATTGCATCATTCCAGAGTTTTCTGATGCCACGTATACTGGTCAATTACATTCGAGGCTAAGTCATCCAGCAGAGGTCAAAGATATGCTCAAAATTTTCCACCTTGGCACATTGAATGCAGGATAAAATCAGTGAATCTGTTTCATGTTAATATCGCAAGTCTATTTCTATATTTCCGATGATAGATTGTAGCAATAGTTTTAGTTATTTTGTTTTATTAATTTCCTATTTAAACCCCTTCTGTGCATTGGAGAAGATGTCCTGAATTTGTAATATTTTGGCTTGGATTTTACATTTTTGTACTCCGTCAACTACTTTATTTTTATAAAGGATCACATCCTGTGGTTTATGGCAAATTATCTCTATGAATTACATTTATGTACCTTGGAGTTTGTTTTACATTGAAGCACTGGATCTGAATATTGAATTGCATCAGGAAAAGTATCAAGATGAATCTGCTATTTCTATCAATTTAGTGTTATTTTTCTTATGTTATTAGATATTCTCTTTGAATTTGCTATCATTTATATATACCTGCTTTACAAATATTTCTTTATACATATCATTTTTGAGTGTATAGAAATAATTATCTCTTACAGTATGTGCAAAGGATATATTAAATGATGAATGCAATATGTTATTATAACTCTATTTAATTTCTTAAACAAAGTTATCATTATTTCATACTGCATATTTCAATTCAATTATAATAAATTTTCATGGTTATTGGTTTGATTGAAACAATCTTAAAGTTGTATTCATATTTTACACCTGGGTTAGTTTTAAAATTATTTATAAGTTATAGATTAAATTAGATAGATTATTTCAGTCATTCTATCCACTCATACAATCATTCCATCACCAACCCATTAGTTATTAGGAAACTGGTCCTATAAATCCAATCAGAGCCACCACACCAAACAGAAAAGGAGTTGTCTTAAGGTCCCGACTGGGTGGCTTTCCCCCAATGTTTGAAGCAATGATTTTCGAGGCTTCAACAGGTAGGCATCAGGCCATGTAACTATGTGGTTCTATACAATGGTAGGGCTAATGCAAGGCATTTTGAAATATGATCAAGCAAAAACATATCTAAATTCTTGGAAGAGGGTGTTGTATTAGGAAACTTGTTCAAGTGAGAAATATTTTTTTCGACTATGTTAGGATTGGTTGAGATATATATCTTAATCGTGGATGAGATATTGGACATGTTCCCTCCTTCAAACACATTGGGCTCTAGAATGGGATTTTTAAACAAATATACATGGCCCACAAGCACGAAAACTTTGGTTTCTACTACAAAAATAGCATTACTTGGTGCATCAGTAGTTGTGAACACTTTTTCTATGAGGAAGAAAGAGCGGTGATGCGTGACGTCCCATGGAAATTTAGGTTTCGTCATGGCCTCAAGGATTTCCTTGTTAGAAAGAAATAGGCTCGCGAAAGGTGATGAATGAGGTGATAGGTCATGATGTATGGGTTGGCACATGTAAGTAATAGCTAACAAGTAGGGGAATGATTCCATACTTACCATCACAGAACCAATATATGTTGACAATACATTGATAGGTTAGGTCCATGTGATCATAAGTGGTGCAACCATCATAATGGGTGAAGTGATCTCAACGTTTTGGAAGGGTGAGGAAACAAATTTAATCATGGTTCATACGGAAGAATAAATGAAGTGAATATGATGGTGCAAGTCATCAGCACTAGGAGGTGGGAGTATCTCCCTAATGGTCGCATGAGGGTGGATGGGAGAAGACTTCCAAATGGTGTCAGCATCTTGAGAGCTAATGCAGAGGAGTCATCCTTTCTTGGATGAGGCTCTTCTAGGTTTATATGTTGGGTGCGATGGGTTATACTAAGCCACCCAAATATCAGATAAATCAAACAAGAGGATGTAGTGTGAGAAGTGTTGGTGCAAATAACACATGGGTTTATGACACATGACACAACTTATGAGGTTATGTAGTTTACATTCTAAGGTGCATCATCACTAGAGGGTGAAAATATCTCTCTAATGGTTACCGTTGGTGAACTAGTAAAGATATCCACAGGTGGCATGTGTTCGTGGAGGGCATGCTACTTATCAATCCTATATTTATCAAATGAGGGGAGAAGAATAGGTGACTCTATGTCAGTTTTTTGAAAATCATCACATGCCCCTCTAAACCTAGAGAGGTATGGGTAATGGTGTGTGTGGAATGCATGTTCTGTGAAAATATGACAATTTTGCCCTGAATTGTTCTCGTACAAAGGACCAGGGGTTGGAAAATATTCATGAAGAATACTCAGAATTAATTTTAATGACAGGAAATGGTTAATCAAAATTCTAAGCTCGCCACATAAGGAACATGGAAGAGTTGGTCTGGAAACATTTTTTTTTACACTTCTTCTTCTTTATCCTAATAGTTGGTGACAAAAAGTGTGAGGTATGATGGTAGAGAACACATGGGTGTGCTTTTCTCAAGGTTTCTTCGACGAATACATAGTAAATGGTTTGAGGCACATCATCAGCGGTTGGAGTGGCAGGAAGTGATGGTGCAACCACTCTAGCTTGATGATGGGCAGCCAATTCATCTCAATATAGAGGGAGATTAGGAAAATTATTAGTATAATGTCCATTTTGTGTGAAAATGGCACACGGGAGGTTGTTTTATAATCCCTTATTGTGAGATGTATTGGGATTCTCTCGTGGAGGGGAGGGAGAAGATGCATATGCCTTAGGGGTATGGAAAATGGATTTCAACTCTTCCAATGATGGAAATTGATTAGTATGGTGTCCCATCACATCAAAAAATGCACACAGGGGAGGTACCCTAGGAGAAGAGGTAGTTATATTTCCATTCTTCTTGAATTTTTGTTTTTGATTTTTAGTGGTTCCCTCTAGTGTCAATGTAGGTGTTAGTACAGTTGGTAAGGTTTCTTGAGGAGGATTCTAGGTAACTAGTCTAGTGGATGTGATACCTAAGCTTTTTTACATGGATTGGGTTCCAAATACTAGAGGGGAATCGTGAGAGGCATGTTTGGTAAGATAAGGGTATCCATGAATTGGTGCGAGATGAAGCTAGGAGGAGGATATAGGAAAGGAGTTTGAGTGAGTAATCGTGTAAGGGAGAAAATTGTTGAGGAGAGATGAATTTTTTAACATTCTTGTGCTGACTTCAGTTTAGGAAAGGACTGATCCAGGTGGATATTGGTGGTCACCTGCCTATTCCACTTGGGGCCTCACCATTGTCTCTTTCATTTTTTCAGTTTCGGCACCACTTACTATCTTTAGCATTTTTTCGGGTCCTGAACTTCCGGAGCTGTTTTGAGGCCCTAAGCGACATTTTTTGGGAAAATCGGTAGCAACATGCGTTCATCGACCAATGTATCTCACTCAAAATTTGTATTCCTCGAATAGATATTTATAACAAGGTATGATTTGTGTCAAACAGAGATTGTATGCCAAAGTTACGTCCCCAGAAAGTTGAAACACCAATTTACCCAAACGGGGCCCATAGTTTTGGTGCTTCATCTCCTAGGGTTAGGGTTTTGGATGTTTAGGGTTTCCCATTATTTCTAAATAATAAATAGGCCCTTAAGCCTCATTGTAACTCATTTCAGAGGCTTGTAGCCGCCACATCTCTTCTCAGAGATAGCTACCAATGCCCTAGCTAGTTTATTTCCATTCTGTCTGTAAGCAAATTTCAGTTTGATATTAGTGAAATGAAGTGATTTTTCCGCTGCATCTTTGTATTTATGGTTATATGTTTATTCTATTGCGTTCCTGCATAAATCCGGATCAGTGGTATCAGAGTGGTCTGCTTTTTCTCGATCCTTCTTTGCATGTCCCCAACAAGGTCAGGGTATAAGGAGTTAGGGCTCGATCTGGTGGAACCTTTGCAAGATCAGCCTCACAAAACCCGACGGATGCCCATGGGGGATGAAAATAGAGATGAGGGAGCAGGAGATCCTATCGAAATATTTCTCGAGGAGGCCCTCGAAAAACAAAGGAATGTGATGATGGATAACTTTGCCCAGATCCTTCAACAGTTACCCACCGGCAGCGCATCTGCATCCAGCAGCCACTCTAGAGGTGCGACTCCTTTTAGGGTACAAGTAAATTTTGACATTCCCATATTTGAGGGTTAAATAGATGAAGATGCCATAGATAGATGGTTGAATCTATTAGAAGGATATTTATCGGTTCATGAATTTTCCGACCAGGAGAAGATTATTTTTGCACTCCTCAAAGCTACCCCCCATGTCAAGGACTGGTGGGAAACCTACTGTGAGAACAAGGACCAGACAGAACCCTCTCTGTTCTCAACCGTACCAACTTGGAATTCTTTCCGAGACGCCATCAAGGAACAGTATTATCTCGTGGGGAGCTATGAGGACAAGTACATCTAATGGACCATGCTGTGACAACAAAGGGATCAAGATGTGCATGAGCTAACGAATATGTTCCATACCCTACGCACAAAGTTTGATATCAAAGATTCAAAGAAACATCTGGTGCTAAAGTATCGTAGCTGTTTGCACAGATACATTCAAGAGGAAATGGAGTTCCCCGACATCTCCTCGCTTGGTACGGCATACCGGTATGCTGCCAAGATCGAGCAGAAATTCAAACAGAAGAAGAGAGACTTTGGATCTACGGCTCAAAAGCAAGGGAAAGGCGCTCCCAAACCACAGGACAGAGGACAGAGCCAAGGCACAATGGCTCAAGATAACCTGTCGAAGCCACAAGCAAAGAACAACACCGCAAAGCCAAATAAGGACATGGGAAAGTGGTGTGAGTTCCATAAGAGCTCCACTCACAACACAAGTGAGTGTTGGGCCAAGCACTCGCTAGTGGCGGAGATGAGGGCTTCTGAGTCAGATGCATGCTTTGACTCTGAATCAGAACCTGACAAGGGGAGTGAAAAAGGGAAACAAATTATTAATGCGGATCCCAACGCCACTGTTGCCACTACGAAGATCCAGAAGGAGGAACCGAAAGATCCAGAGGAGGAGGAACAGCTCTTCCACTCCTAGATGTGGGTAAGGGGCTCCCCGATACAGTTCATTGTCGACAATGGGATCTAAAAGAACCTCATTTCAGCAGACGATGTGAAGTGGTTGGGCTTACCGACCACATCTCACCCACATCCATACACCATCGGGTAGCTTCACCAAGGACGAGATCTCCGCGTCAGCCAGTAGTGCCACCTTCCCTATAGCATCAAGCCCTTCATAGAGGAGGTATTATGTGACGTTGCTCCTATTGATATTTCTGATGTATTGTTAGGACAACCATACTTGTGGAAGCGTCATGTTGTGTATGAGTCTCGGCCTCATGCTGTTATTGTTACTTTGGGAAATAAGTTGTACAGGATACCAGAGGTACCACCTCCTATCGCTATCTCTTTGGTTACTGCAAAACAATGCAGTAAGCTCATTTCCCAAACCAGGAAATTCGTTTTCCTGATGATCTGCCCCCAGGGAAAGAAGAATACTGTGGCCACAACCTCCAGACAGGGCTCCTCTACACGACAACAACAAATGGACAAGGTTGTGGAGGAGTACGAGGACATCTTCACCTCACCCACAAGGGTTCCTCTGCACTGTTAGGTCAAGCACCCGATTGATCTGACCCCAGGTGCGCCGCTACCCAGTGGACCGATCTATCGGTGCTCTGTTCTATAGAACGATGAAATCAAGAGGCAGATTCAGGAGCTACTATTGAAAGGTCACATCCGACCAAGTTCATCACCCTGTGGGAGCTCGATCGTCTTGGTACAGAAGACAGATGGGACGTGGAGACTCTGTATTGACTATCAGGTGCTGAACAAGATTACTGTCCAGAATAGGTACCTAATCCCATGGATTGATGACCTTTTGTACCAACTCAAAGGGGTGAAATATTTAAGCAAGATTGACTTGAAGTCTCGGTATCACCAGGTACCAATTGAACCCTCCGATGTGTGGAAGACTACCTTTAAAGCCAAGGAAGGCCTTTTCGAATGGCTGGTCATTCCTTTCGGGTTGACGAATGCCCTCGCAACCTTCATGAGGATGATGGATGACATCTTGCAGCCATTCACCAACTCATTTGTAGTGGTGTACTTGGATGACATTCTGATCTTCAGCTAGACTTGGGAAGAGCACCTCTACCACATTCGACAAGTCCTCCAAACACTGCGGCAAAATAAGTTGTGTGCCAATTTGGAGAAGTGCACTTTTGGCATGACCCAGGTTCAATATCTGGGATACATTATTGATGAAAGGGGGATGCATGTGGATCCAACCAAGATCCAAGTCACTCAGGATTGGCCGGCCCCAACCACTATAATAGAGCGTCGCAACTTTCTGGGTCTTGCTAATTTCTACCGTAGGTTTGTGTTGGGATTCTTTCATATCACTTGGCCCTTGAGTCAAGTCACCAAGGGAGGAGCGAGAGAAAACTTCTTTTTGTCGGAATCTCAACATAAGGCGTTTATGGAATTGAAAAATCGCCTCTGTTCTGCCCCAGTGCTCACATTACCAGACTTGCAACAGCCTTTTGATATCGAGACAGATGCCTCTGACTATGCTATTGGGGAGGTTCTTACTCAACACGGACATCTAGTGGCATATCACAGTGAGACATTGTCTGACACAGTTTGCAAGTACCCCAATTATGAAAAAGAAATGTATTCCATTGTGCAAGCTTGTCGATAATGGAAGCCTTACATTTTGGGGAAGGAAACAATCATCCACACAGACCACCGGCCCCTACAGTTCAGACAGACACAAGGGAAGTTGCAGAATGATCGCCATCAGAAGTAGTTCACATATCTGCAACAGTTTCATTTGAACATAAAGTACAAGAAAGGTAGCACCAATAATGTTGCATACTGTCTCAGCCGACCACCGATCGTGGCGCTCACCACCGTTCTCAACTCTTGTGGGCACGAGACTTCTGATTGGCCGCTTCTCTATGAGAGTGACCCAGATTTCGGCCACACATACAAGGCACTCTTGGGGGGTATGCAAGTTCCAAATTTTCACCTCCAAGATGCACTTTCATGTCACCTAGGACACCTTTGTGTTCCTTCAAGAAGGCGCGCCAAGATGATATGGGAAGCACACTATAGTTGAGTGGTTGGGCATTTTGGGGTCGAGAAAACAGTAGCAGTACTACAGAAGTATTTCTATTGGTCGAACCTTCGAAAGGATGTCGGGAAGCACATCAGATCTTGCACTGCGTGTGCCATTGCCAAACCGACCATCAAGAAGCAAGGCCTATATGCTCTACTACCTACCCCTAGTCGACCTTGGGAATCCATCTCCATGGATTACATGGTGGACCTGCCTTCTACTAAGCATGGAAATGACTATGTTTTCGTTGTCGTCGACAGATTCTCGAAGATGGCCATTATGGCAGCCTGCAAGAAGAATATCACAGCAGAAGCTACTGCTAAACTCTTCTTTGAACGAGTGTGGGTGCACTTTTGGATCCCACAATCTATCATATCAAATCGGGATAGCAGGTTCCCCAACACATTTTGGTCCAACCTCTGGTCAATGCTGGACACCAAGCTCACCAAGTCCACAGCTTTCCATCCCCAAACAAATGGCCAAACAGAGGTCGTTAAAAAAATGATTGTACACATTCTGCACATGTACAATTCCAAGCATCCACGCACATGGGACAAGAGCCTTCCCTATGTACAACACAGTTATAACCGGGCTCTCCATAGCTCAATCGGCCACAACCACTTTCGGGTGGGATTGGGATTCCAGCCACAATGTCCCATTGACATAGCCATGCCATTTTCGGCTACTTAGGCTAATTCGGCTCATGTCCAGTCAGAAGTTGACAAAGCAAATAGCTTCATCGAGCGCATTCAACACATCTGCCAACAGGTTCATGACATATTGGACAGAGCTAATGCTAAGTACAAGCAACGCCATGATCAACATCGGGTGCCACACAACTTCCAGGTGGGCAACAAAGTGTGGCTACATTTGCAGAAGGAGCGCCTCATTGGACCCCACTACAAGCTTCGTCTACTCTGATACGGGTCGTACACCATCACCAAGGCTGTAGGGAACAATGCCTTCGAGCTAATTATTCCACCATTCCTTGGTCTGCACCCATTATTCAATGTGGACCGCCTTCATCCTTACTTTCACCTCTACTGGACACCTCTGACATTGCAGAACAACTCACACCAACAGAGTTAAACCTAGACTACATGGAATAGGCCTCCACAGAATATATCATGGACATGCAAATCAAGAACACTCACCAACAGAAGATCCAACTCTATCGGGTTGTCAATGCTGGCCAACTCCTGCACCAAGGAAAGTGGTTCACCAAGGACTAAGTTCAGCAGAAGTTTCCTCATCTCATGGAGGAACTTAACGCAATGGTGACCATTGCTTCCTAAGGGGGGAGGAATGATCCAGGTGGATATTGGTGGTCACCTGCCTATTCCACTTGGGGCCCCACCATTGTCTCTTTCATTTTTTCAGTTTCAGCACCACTTACTATCTTTAGCAGTTTTCCGGGTCCTGAACTTCCGGAGCCGTTTTGAGGCCCTAAACAACATTTTTTGGGAAAATAGGGAGCAACATGGGTCCATGGACCAATGCTTCTCACTCAAAATTTTTATTCCTCAGATAGATCTTTCTGACGAGGTATGATTTGCATCAAAAGGAGATTGTATGCCAAAGTTACGTCCTCGAGAAGTTGAAACACCAATTTACCCAAACGGGGCCCATAGTTTTGGCGCTTCATCTCCTAGGGTTAGGGTTTTGGATGTTTATGGTTTCCCATTGTTTCTAAATAATAAATAGGCCCTCAAGCCTCATTGTAACTCAGTTTAGAGGCTTGTAGCCACCACATATCTTCTCAAAGATAGCTACCAGCGCCCTAGCTAGTTTATTTCCATTCTGTCTGTAAGCAAATTTCAGTTCTTTGATATTAATGAAATGAATTTATTTTTCCACTGCATCTTTGTATTTATGGTTATATGTTTATTTTTTTGCGTTCCAGCATGAATCCGGATCAGGGACCAATTCGTTTTGGGACCCAACAAAGGGTAACAGGTCCCAACAAAGGGTAACACACTACCAGGGGAGGAGGAAGTCCTCATCTCATAATGTGTCAATTGGTCAATGGAGATGATTTTACCATTATGGGGGAACTCATGGTGTGAAATATTTATAATGCCACAACCTTCATGGAATACATGTAACTTCATCCAAACAATATGTTGTAATCAAGAGGGGAATCAAGGAATTAAATATTGATGAGAATTGTCTTTCTGGTGATTTCAATGGGGACATTATGAAATAGTCCCATAGGCGATGATGGGAGATTTTTGTATGCCCTCAATGTGATGGAAGAAGTTGTGATTTTTGGGGATCATAAGTTGTTACAAATTAACTTTGATAGGTGGATTCCCCCTCATCAATGATGTAGCGATGAATAGTGACATTTTGAATGGTCATTGGAATTTGGAATGTGACTATGGATGGTATTCATGGTTGTGAATTTTCCAAGTCAGAGGTGATTAAGCATGAATCTGAAGGATCAATTGCACCTAATTAGGAAAGGAGTGCTTTATGTTGAGTTGGACATGTTTGAAGGACCTTCAATGCTGACATGGCTAATGGAGATTTTGCAAGCTCATTAGTAATACTATAGTTGTAGATTGCCTTCGAATTATGGGTTGTGTGAAAGAGTGATCCCTTTGCAATCCTATAGATGGGTTCAATGGGAGGTCATTGTATGTTCAAGGGTTGCATAGTTGTATTGGTAATGGGAATTCTTGACATTGAGGGATTAGATTCTGGAGGGGTTCCATAATCATAACTTCATTTTTGGAGTAGGAAATATGTTCTACATATATATTTCATGACTAGAGGTATCATTAGAACCACCCCCTATTTTTTTTTAATATTAGGAGGGCCGAATTCACGCTAAGTAGCTACTTCTCCTTGATGGGGGAATGGATTTTTCATTATGGCAGGCTACTGGTTTTCTCCTGCTACCCCATGGCCTCTCTCGTGTGTTTCAACTCTAGAATTTGAGGGAGATGATGGGTATAGTGCTCATATCTCCACAAATGGCACAAGAGTGGTTTTTCTTTTGGAGATTATTCGTACCCTAGTTTTGGTTTTGTTTTTTATTAGGGGGATTGCCCCCGGTCGGTGCCTTGACTATTTTTGTTGTTGTTTATTTTCCCCTATCCTTGATCTCCTTTTTACTTATTCTTCCCTTTCTTTTTATTCATATTGGATGTGTTTGTAGTGTTGAGTTTTTCAAATGACTATTATTGTTGCGGGAATGAAGGTTGAACAAAATTAACCCCCACATTCTCTTGAGGTGGGGGTTTATGGGAAAGGAAAATAGGGATTCCCTTTATTAGAGTTTTGGTAAGGAGTTTTGGAGGTTGAAGTTCCTTCTAAAGTGCATGTATGGTATTGACTGCCTTGCATGGGAGGATTTTAAGGAGTTGCAAGTTGGTTGGGATAATATCTAGCATTTGATGGTGTTGGTGTTGTGGACGTCTCACTAAATTATTAGAATGGTGGTTTCCTACCATATTCATTTATAGGATATCGAAGGGAATTCTCTTTTTGACTCTAGGTAAGGGTCCCAATCAACCCATCACTAGCGCTTTATTCCCCTAGTCAATACTGAGTGAAGGACTACAAGTAAGGAGCATCAGGGATAAAAAATTAGAGATACCATGATTGTGTGTAAATGATATCAAATTGGTTAGATTTACTGATAGATTCTTATTTTTTTTCAACAACTTAGTTGCAACATATTTTTCAATGGTGGGGAAAATTTATTTCAAGAAGAAATCTAGAAGGAGAGAGGTCGTTATGTCCACTTTACAAAGGCTATGATAACTTTTCCATTCATGAACATGATCTGAAATATGGGTGGAGGTAGTCTATCGAAAGTTGGTTAGAAATTCTAACCTTGTGTCATGGAAAATTGGGAGCTAGAAAAAGGTGAGTAAATACTTTTTTAAAGACTCAAAGGTTCTATGTGAGCCTCTGGCCTCGCTAACATAACATTTTGCAACACGGCCTATGAGGGTGTGTTTAAATAGTCTCATTCAAATTGAGTCATCAATGATGTTGTTGGAGGAACACCATAAAAGAAAGGTCATGACATGGTTGGCGGTGTCATCCCCTAACTTTCCTTCGAATTCGGGAATAAGTGATGGTAACTTGGTTGGCATAGGGAGCCATTGGGGATCATGTGCAATGTGGTCATTTGTAATTTTCTTAAGATATGGGATGTTAATGAAGCTAAAAATGGTATCGTATTAGTATTTTTCATTATATTATGACCTTATAGTCTGGTGCTTAGATAATGTTGGTAGGGGTACCCTGCGGGATAGTGTTAGTGTTACCTTGAGGGCTAGGGCTAGGGGTAATTTGCGGGGAACCATATCCTAACAAATTAGCACCAAGAATGGAAGTGTCAAACAAGGTAGTTTGATGTTGTCTTCTATGAAAAAATGGTGAGAGATCAGGCACTCCTCCCAACAAAGGTGGGAGGTCTTGTAGGTACCTGGAGTGGCGGGTAATCTTGGGGTCTCCTATGGTGCTCTAGGAAGTGTAAAAAATAATGTGAGGGGGATTTTTTATAAAACCAAATGTTTCATATACATGATACAAAGTGAAAAATAAACGGTTAATTTTCCATTTAAACTTTATAATGTGTGAAATAATCAACAAAATGGTTTGATAGGATTTGTGTATGATAAAAAATCCTAAAATACCTTGCATCCTTCTTCTCAATTATTAACTAGGCCTTGTGAGGGATTTTACAAGGGTACTGGGGTAATGTCTCGAAAACACTAGCAATGCTTCCAGCATCCAAAAAACCATCCAAGATATGGAAGAGGGTTATAACAAGGGGTCTTAGGGCTACATCTCAAAATCACTAGCAATGCTTCTAGGAACCTAATTGAAATCACCTCTAGGTGCAAGAGCTCTCGCGCCTGCCACCTATAGGGAAATATTCCCTAATATTTGGCCACTAATATACCTACATCTAGTGGGATTGGGAGAATCCCAGCTTCTAGTTGTCAACTTTGGAACCATGTTCCCTACCAAATGTTGCGAGAGAATGAGGGGGGGCATGATAATTCGTCATCTAGGCCTTTCCCCTTCAAAGGTTTCTTCTCATTACTGGTTTTTTCACTGGATGGTGTAGGATTTGAAAACACCCTAAAAATACAACTTCTATGTTTTTTTATGAAAAATAGCCGCAACAACTTATGGGATGTCTACCCTCGTGGTCCTATCTTGAATAATAAATTATTTTTTGACCCCTATGGGGAATTTATTTGATTCAAGTTAAGGTTTCTTTAAATAATCTTTTCTTTTCTTAGGGTGTTCCAAAATTCAAATTCAAAACAAACTAGATACAAAGTTTGCAAAAGAGCATACCCTTTGCACAAATTTTATACAAATTTAGTGTGGTGTGATGGTGTGTGCAAGGTGAATGATGAACAAACAAAGTGTTTGAATTGAAACAATGTGGATATGTGATGATTTGTTACAAATTCCCATAATTACACTATGTTATGTTGTTCCTTGAAAAAAAAGAAAGACATGTGTGGATAATATGCCACTTACTTTTCCTATTTATGTTACACGAGCATATAGGGAGATGGAAAAATTAGCTCTTTCAGAAAAATTTTGGATCCCCCCACAAGATCGCCACAAGGGTGCAAGGGAAGGAGAGCCTACTCTCTTTCTTACTAACACCAACTCCTAGTCCCAAAAAAGAAATTGTTTTCAAAACAAGTAAAATATGTGTGAATCAGGGCCACTTACTTCTTTCCTAATTAATCTATGTGTAATTTTCCAAATGAAAGGGAGATGATAAGTAGCATTTTAGAATTGGATAACCCCCACAGGTTTTCCACAAGGGTGTAAGGGAGGGAAAGCCTACTCTCAATATTTAATCACACTATACCTAGTCCCCAACATTCAAAAATTTAAAGTAAAATATAATAAAAATAACTCTACTTATGATGGTTAGTAGAGAAAAATTAAATCCTATCTGAATTGTAAAAAAATTGCAAGAGTGTAGGCGGATCACTAAAGTTTTCCAAAATAATTAGGAAAAGGAAATTACAATGATAATATTGGTTCTATGTGTTTCTCGTGAGTTATGTTCTACACAGTCGTGGTATCAATGCCATTTTTTATAAAAAAATCCACAAGGGAAACCCAAAAATTTGAAAAAGGAGGCTTTCAAGTTGCGGGCAGGTCCAAGGGAGACTTGTAAATCTTGAGAAAAATTATGTGACTAAAAACTTGAATGGAAAAACAATGATAAAAGGTCTGCAAAACAAACAAATTGGATGAAAAAAAGGTAACCACGTGGAGTCGCTAATTTTTATGGTATATTTGGTAGCATATGAGTCCCAAATCCACTTATCTTGGATTTGGTTGCTTCCTATAAGAAGGTATACAAACAATGAATTATGTTAATGGTTAAAAATGGACTAAAAAAACATTGCATTAAGTAAATAAATGCATAAACTAAACAACTTGAAACAAGCCAATGAAGTTAAACAAATCAACAAAGGAATGGGAAAAGGATCTGCTTTATTGATTTTTGGTAGTGGAAGAGTTACAAATTAATTTAAAAGAAACTTGAAGATATTTTCTTGAGAAATTGTGCTCAATATCTCTCAACAAGGATTTCCCCTTCTCAATATCTTTTGCAAGATCTTGCTCTCTCAAAGAAGCAAAGAAAACTCTCTCAACATTGGCGTGCTTGATTTCCTTGGAGAAATTTTTGCAGCATAATAATGCACAACTTATTCTCCTTATTTGGATCTCCATGCTCTTGCATTTATATAAAATATGTGCGAATTGGGTCCACTTACTTCTTTCCTAGTTAATCTATGTGTAATGTTCCAAATGAAAGGGAAATGATAAGTAGCATTTTAGAAACTATTTGGATCCCCCCCACATGTTTTCCACAACGGTGTAAGGGAGGGAGAGCTTAGTCTCATTCTTTAATCACAGTACACCTAGTCCCAACATACAAAATTTTAAAGGAAAATATAAGAAAAATAACTCTACTTATGATGGTTAGTAGAGGAAAATTAAAGCATATCTGAATTGTAAAAAAATTGCAGGAGTGTAGGTAGATCACTAAATATTTCAAAAACACTATGAAAAGGAAATGACAGTGAAAATATTGGTTCTCTATGTGTCTTGTGAGTTATGTTCTACACAATCTTGATATCCATGTCATTGTTTATAAAAAACGCCACAAGGGAAGCCCAAAAAATTGAAAATGGAGGCTTTCAAGCTGTGGGCAGGTCCAAGGGTGTTGGCTTGATGGGGCCTAGACCAAGGTTCAAACATGGTTTGCGCAAACGAACAAAACCCACTATTACCAGCCCTTTTGGCAATGATCTACTATGTAGACTGAAGTCTCACCCAAGTCAATATAGGGGGATGCTAGAACCAGGTTTCTGCATCCATAGGGACAATGGAATGTGGCTTTAGGGATTATCTTCCTTTTAGACTTGATAGAGAAGCGTAGAACATATCTACTAATTATACAGTTGCAATTCAACACTTATGTTGAACTATCTTGTAGACTACGGGATCTTACTTTAACATGCATAAAACAGTATAAATAACCATAAACGGGACTTTGCGGTGAAATTATAAGTAAAACAACACAGATAACATAAGATGCAAGTAAAGCAAGACATAAACTCAAAACATGGATATGTCTTCAAAAGTCTTTCATTAATGCTCAGATTTCCCCAATATAATCTATTCCACCCTACGCACTCAGATGCAGTCTTCATAAGGTCTTTGCGCACTCAGCTGCAAGAGCTTTTCCTCTAACCGAACCCACAGAATACAGACTCAAGACTATCTTACATCCAAGTGCATCACATAAGCATATTCTATTACATACTTATCAAGACTATTCTAGACTCCTTATATAGTCTTTAAATTTACAATAACATGGTCCAAAAACCATGGGCAGAGCTCAACATATACAAAATGTTCCCATATTTTTACAAAATAAGGGGCTTTGATCCACCCCAAAGCCCCTAAGACTCTAACTTAGCTTCGTGTTGCACGCTCCGCTCCTTGATCTGAAAAGTATTTCTCAAAATATTTTATCGAGGGGTCCTCTGTCCAATAGGCCCCCAACACAAAATTGTGACTCGTCCTGAGTCACTCTATCGGTGCGCCCTTAATCGTGGCTTTGATACCTCTCAAGGAATCCTTCAAAGGTTGAACTACTTTGGTGCACTACTTCTCTGCTTCTCAAACTTCACTCAGCAACTTCTCAGTAGTTGGCCTTGTAACCTTGGCTACAATGTCCTTCTTTGTTTGGCGTAACCCCTTCAGCTGCTTCTCGAAAGTTTGGGAGAGCTAACTGGATTCGGCTTCCCATAGCTACGTTCTAGTTGTAATAAGTTTTCCTTTTCTGTGTAGCTCATTGATCTGTCCCTGCAAAAAATTACCTTCTTGGAGACAGGTATACCATTGTATTGGTGTTAAGGTCTTTTTTGTGACCTGAATTTCTTCCATATACTCTAACTTCTCACGAATTTCCTTCGCAATTTTTTGTACATGGGAGTCCTCCTACAGTGAGGCCCGGACATCCATAAAATTTTCAAAAAATTTAAGGCATTCCTGTATTGTTGAATCAATATTATTATGGACAACCTTGATCTATGTTGTGCACTTCTCTCGGACCTCTGGTGGAGTGGAGGTTTGCAATTGCATATGCAGCTCAACTATCTTCATATGCATCTCGAGGTGCAGTTGGTTGACCTCGGCTTTGGAATCTTTGGTTGTTGTCGTAAGATGTGCCACTTTTTCCTCAGAGAATTAGGGGAATTTTGAGGTCTAAAATGGTCCTCCTATTGAAATTATAAAGTAATAGTGGAAATAATAAAATAATATTACATTACATCATCAAATTTTAGGGGAAAAGGAAAAAACTATTTTTTCAACTCGTATTTTCAACTTATCTCCCTATGGGTTTACTCAAATTTCGAGCAGGAACACTCGTTGAATGTAGAATTTGATTCCGCATCCAAGGAATACCCATGTCACATACTTTTGATGGACCCTGCTACACAAAAAATGAGAAATACATGAAAAATGTGATTGGAATCACGTTTTTGCATGTATGTCACATTTTTCGCATAGTAAGGCCTGTCGAAAGTATGTGAAATGGGTACTCCTTGGATGAAGAATTAAATTTTTCATCCAACAAGTACTCCTGCTCGAAATTTGAGTAAACTCTTAGGGATATAAGTTGACAATACAAGTTTAAAAAGTAGTTTTATTTTTTTATTATTCTTTAATATTTTTACTTTTTTACCCCAAAAATGGTGAATCATCCCCCATGGTTGTCATCATAATCTTGAATCCTATTGGTTCTTATAAAGCTTATTTTGGTTGTAAATTTTTCATAGGGGGCCCATTTTAGACCTCAAAAGTTCTCTAATGGGTAGTTGCAGCCTGAATCTTGAGGTGTGGTAGGTCGCTGCAAGCCTTGGAGATGACTTCCTCCAAGTTCTATCTTTACGCAGTCATTGCATCGCACTCCTTCACAGCCAAATTTTTTTCCTCAGCCACCCTTTTTCCTTCCTACCTAGCATCCTGTATAACCAAGAAGGTTTGTTTCTCTATTATCTTCAATTCATCAGTCACACCCTGGTGGAACTCGTGCAATTTCTGGAGAGGCAGTGCAGCTAGATTAAGCCTTGTGTTCTTCCAATGCAACATCTGCTTCATCTGCTCCATCATATCAAAACATAGTGTTCCCCTAGGGATTGGCACCATGCGGGTATTAGTTGTAATCATCATTTCTTTCATTGTCGTTTTTGCACCTTCTTGTGCCTCGCTTTCTTGAGTCGTGCTCGCTTGACTCATGCTTGCTTGGACTGCACTCGTCTATACTTGCAAATATTTTAGGCCCTTGTGGACCTCCTCCAGTACCTTCTTATATTGATCCTCATTGTTACCCCATAGATGTTTAATGACTTTCTTAATAGTATCTCCTATCTCATCGAGGTCCCCCTCAGTGAGGACCATACCTTTCAAGTATGTGGACAAGTTGGACTTCACTTTCTTTCACACACCTATGTGCTGTGGATGTCACCTCTTAGTCGTAAAAGGGGAGGGGGGATATAATGGATCCATAGTTGTATCATCACCTTTAGTATCATCCCCTCCTGTGTCTAGAGCCTCTATCTCTATGTCAACCTATGCTTCCGTCTCTTTACCGGTCACAAATGTGATTGTCTTGTGTGGCTTCCCTTTGGCCTTATTTCCCTTCAACACAATGGACTTCACACCACTCATCCATACCTGCCTTGTCATCATGCCTCCAGTCGGCAGACTTAGTCAATCGCTCGGCCATTGACTGACTATGGCTGCAACATCTTCCTCTTCTATGAGGTATGACAGCTTGTACCAGACCCCGTCAAGGTCCTTCTTCACCCGAATATGAACATGGTGGAAGTCCACAAACTACTGATATTGATTTAAAATACTTGGTGATAGTAGGGTTTTTTGGTTAATCATGTGTGCCAACTCATTTCGAATCCAACCCAAAATATTTTTTTCGCAATTACTCTAGTGGGCTCCTTTGAATGCCACAACAAGGCATACCACACAACCTCGCAGAGATTAGGGTCCGCAGAGGAGGATTGTGACTCCTCAGGCTACCTCTAGGCCATCAATGTTATTAAGATAAAGAGCCATGCGTATTGGAACTTCTTGCCCTCCTCTTGAGCTTCGCAGCACTCAGTTAATAATTCACTGCATAATTATTCTTCCCAATTATAAACAAATTATTTGTTTCACTTCGTGTCCAAAGAAACTATCAGCGCAGAAACCTCCTCTGCATGGAAATTTCGCATAATCTTGCCTGCCAAAAAGTGAGTGGAAAAGTGCACAGACCTATTCGTAAAGGATTTAATATAGTAATCCCTGGTTCCCTTCTTCGAACCATAATATTGCTTCATATGTTTTGTGAAATGCTTGTCCTGGTCCTTTCCCACAAGTGTGTCTGTGGGGTTTAAAACTAGACAAGGAAGTGTCATGATCTTACTTATCAGCATCAGATCAATGGTAATCTGCTTTCCCAACCATAAATTCGAACATATAGTATGTTTAGTATCCATGCATCCTAGATACCAGTCATCCACTTGATCAATTCCAATCTCGTTAATCCAGTAGCTTCATAATAGGAGGAGCACAGATATTGGCTTGAGTCAAACTGCAAGTATTTTCAATGGTTGTTAAAGTCCTAGTCCTCCATTCGCAGCTGGGGCACCTTTCCCAACAATTCCCCCTCAAAAGGAACTACATCCAAAACTATTGGCATAAATATCTTATATTTGATGGTGGCTGAATCCTTTGTAGGCTTTGCAACGTCTAACTTCGAAGGTGTAATATATGGGGGCAACCTAGAGATAGGTTCTACCTCCTCTGTAGCAATATCTTCTAGTTTCAGTTCTTCATCGTCTGAATTTTCTACCTCAACAGCTTCCTTTTGTTGGTCTTGGGACCCCTTACTCCTCTATTCCTTAGGAACATTCTTTCGGGGCGATGATCATAGCACCGTGTTCTTTGGCTTCTAAGATGGGGCCGCACCCCTAGTGGTTTGCTCCTCAGAAACCTCGGCCTTGTGCTATGTGCAGGTGGCATATCCATCATTGTGGGTTATAAACTTGACTGAATCATGTACCCTAGCCCTTCTCTAATCAATTCCTCTTTCAATACTTCAAATTTGTATTCTAACATACAGGAGATTGCCCGGCACTCTTACAGGCACAAAATATCAATTCTAACACTTAGAAAGCAAAGTGTTCAAATGTGGAGTAAGATATCTGATTTATAGAAAAATTCAAATTCAAACTCCATGATATCCTTCAAATATGCCTCATAAATGCAGACTTGGTGGCAGATCCACGCAGATATGCTCATTAAATACATCCCTCCCACTCCATTTAACGGCCAAGTCCTTGTCAAATCAATATTTTATGTTCCAATAGTCACTTTTTCGAAAAACTTTTCTAGACTCATCCCTTTGGCGTAGTCTAGCCTTCCTCAACGTATTTTCCTCTATCTTCGCCATCTCTGCATGTATTGAAAAAATTTCTGACTACGACTAATCCATCTTTCGACAAAATTGTTTATAGTCCCATGCTCTCTTTCAACTGCATGGATCATTAAGACTCTTTGTTGGCCATATAGTAATTTCGAACCTCCAGGGATAGATTCATCCCTGTACAAATTCAGTTTGGTGCCATTTATATTTCCAAGGAACAATTCTCCATTCAACTTCTCAATTTTCATTGTGCCCCCTTATGAAACATGCCTAACAACGTAAGGGCCTGACTAATGTATTTGTAGCTTACTCGAGAAATTTTCTAACTTTATGTCATATAAAAGAACTAGGTCCCCATATTTAGAAGTCTTTTTCTTAATATTCCTGTCATGTCATGCTCTTTCCCTCTCCTTCTGGACCTGTTGGTGAAATATGGCGATGAACCGATCTTCCTCCAGCGCAAGCAGTTTCTCCAATATCTGCTCCATAATATCACAGTTTTTCATATCTGTAACTACGGCGATGCAAAGACTAGGCACAATGTATTCCATCAACATCACATCTTCCTATCTGTATACTAATCTAAATGAAGTCTGAGCCCTCAAATTCTTACAGGTAGTCCTGTATAAGGCCCATAAAACTATAGGAATGCGTAGATATCAGTCATCCACGTTGACATTGCACATCTTTTTCAAAGTATTTTTCATAATTTTGTTAAAGGCCTCAATCGTCCCATTTTCCTGGGGGTGATATGGTGTGCTCTACTAGTGATGCATTCTAAACTCCGCGACCAATGCTTCAATAGTGTTATTCAAGAAATGTGTACCCCTTCCGCTCATCAAGATCTTCGGATACCCAAACTGGGACGAAATTTGTTCAAAACTAAACTTTGCCATTGTATCCGCCCTTCAATTTTTCACTGGTTGTGCCTCAACCCATCTAGTAAGGTAATATGTCGCAGTAATAATTTACCGTGCACTTTTTTTCTTTTTATGAGGATTCAATCGCCCTTTTATCAAAATCCTGCAAAGTAACTTGAGGGTGCAATGCCATTGCATCCCTTCGCAAAGGTCTTCCAATCTTCTAGAAAACATCACAACTTCTACAATACTCCTTCGAATCCTTATGAACTATAGGCCACCAAATCCTAGCTTAAAAAATATTTTGCACAGTGGCCTTCCCTACATAGTGACCTCCGGAAATTCTAATATGTGCTTCGACTAAAATACTGTGTCGTTCATGTTCATGAACATAACTTTGCAGGATCTCATCAGCCCCCATATTATAGAGATGTCCTACGATCAGAGTAAAATCAACTGCCTTTACTACTAGCTCTTTCTTCTGCTATGTAGTGTAATCTACAAGCACAATGCATGTAGTCAGAAACTGAATAAATATAGAAATTGTTCATCTGCAACCCGAATAGTGAACAACTGCGCATCAGTTAATCCCTCCTCAATATTCGTCTGCTCTTCGCCTGTCTCAATCCTAGATAGCTGGTTAGGTTTGGCATTCAAATGTTTGGGCTTGAAAATTACTTCAAAATAGTACTCTTCAAATAGAAATAGCCATCGAAAAATCCCCCCCCAACATAGGCTTGTTGACCAGCTATTTCAAAGCAAAGTGGTCCGTGAAAATTTTGAATTGCGTACCTAATAGATAGTGTCTGAAATTTTATAGCACATATACCATGGCCATTCCTTCATGCTCTGTGGTAGCGTAGTTTTGTTCTACCTTAGACAACTTCCTTCTTGCAAAACCAATAGGGTGATCTAGATCACCTTCGCCTAGCTGCGCTAAGACAGATCCCAAAACTATGCAATACGCATCGACATGTACATGAAATGCCTTATTCCACTCTAGAAAGACTAGAATAGGCTCATTTACCATTTTTTATTTCATTACATCAAGGCTCTTCTGAAAATCATCATCCCAACATAACTTGACATCTTTATTCAATAATATTTCCATCAACGCAGTGATTTGAGCGTAGGGCTTGATAAATTTCCTGTAATAACTTGTATTCCCAAGTGGTGTGCGTAGTTGCTTCACATTTTTTGGCGGTGCCAAATTGATAATCATGATGATCTTCGTAGGGTCTACCATCAACCCCTTCTTGCAAACAATATGCCCCAATAATATACAATATGGCACACAGAAAATGCATTTCTTCAGGTTCAAGGAAATGTCATATTTCCTGCAGTTATCCAACATTAAATGTAGACTAGAAACATGCTTCTTTAACATTCTGAAGACTTTCCAGTCATCAAAATACACCTCCAAAAACTTTTGGATATATTCTTTAAATGTTGCAACAACGACTCTGGAAAAGATAGTTGGAGCGTTATTTACCTCAAATGGCATAACTATGTACTGAAATGATCCCCATTTAGTGGCGAAGGTGGTTTTTATTCTATATTCTAGTGCAATCCTGATCTGATGGTATCCTGAGAACCCATCTGTAAAGGATTAGGCCTCCCACCCTCCCACATTCTCCAAAACTTCATCAGTGAATGGTGTTGAAAACGAATCATGGACACATGCATCATTCAACTTTCTGAGATCTACACAAATCCTTAGTTCTCCCTTAGTTTTATTTTCCTGGACCACCATAGGGCTAACCCATTCAGACTCTTCTACTGGTTCAATAATTCCAGTGCTAAGGATATTGTCTAGTTCTCCTTGTTAGGGTCCTATAATAATAGGGTTCATAAAATTTTGAATTGACTTTGATAGTCTTGTAAATATGTACATACCTTTCTTTCTGCAATTTGTTTTCCCATATTTCAAAAAGATGAAAAATAATAAAAAAACAAAAAGAGGGTACAAGTCCTAAAAGAAAGATCAAAGGACTTAGAAAAATATAGACCCCATAAGAAAAAAGAGATAAAAATAAGACTTGAAAGTAAGCAAGTCCAAATGCCACTACTTTCTACTTTTTTTGCAAAATAAATGATTATGTCAGTGTCAATAAATACCATAACCTATGATAAGTCAAATTGTTTAATCTTAACTTGTCATGTTTTCAATTTCAAGTTTTAGATAGTGAATAAAGGTTTTTCAGACAGTTTAATCCTGAAAAATCAGTAGATAGGTAGATAATAATGAGGAGCTCAACAGTTTAATCTGAGCCCTTGGATTAAATAAGGTAGATTTAGATAGTTTATGCTTTAAAAGAATAAATGTTTCAAGGTTGCAAGTCTAAATGCACCTGCCAAATGAAGAAAAAATGTTAGAATAAGGTTGAGTTGGTAGAATAAAGTGGAGAAAGCATGTAATATTGATCATCGGTCAAAATCACTAATTTCCCCTTCCGTATAATTATTCAGTATTCTAAGCTGTCAGTCAACAAGGCTCAGAGAATTTCTCTGACTTTTGCTGGGACCGGACCCAAGGCTTGATGACTGGTTAGTTGAAAATGTTGAGATCTTATTTTAAAATCCCCATTTATCATTATTCATCCCTCATTCATACATTATAACTCCTTTTTCATAATTAAATACTCATTCTTACTTAGTGAAGCATAAAACCCCATGTAATTGACTTCATCCCTTTAGAAACATGCATAAAATCCTCAAAAATACATTTATCCTAAGTATTGGTGAAATGATAAAAATATAAGATATGCTTTACTTCGTGATTTTATGTATTTTGTGTTATATTCCATTTTCCCTTTCATATTAACTTTTAACCTATTTTATTAAATCCCTAACTAATTACCTTATCCTACTTATTAAATTTCCTATATCTAAATACCCCAAAAAAACCCACTATTATAAAGTTTTTTTACCGAAGTTATTACCCATGTGCTAAATAAAAACCCTAATTAAACGCCCTTTGGCCTAAAACTATCACTAAATAAATATCCCGCCCCTATGGTTGTTAAACCATTCAAAAAGGTTTAAACACTATATAATAATATAATACCGCTCACGAACATTAAGTCCAAAGTTTTGAATCAAATTAATCATTTTTCATAAGGTTCAAAAAGCTTGGCCCCGCTTATACATATGACCTCGCACCTTTGTATTGGTTAAAAACATTATCTTATGTTTTAAAACCATTATCCCCCCTTCTTCGTATAAGCCAAAGCATACATAAACCCATCCCCGCATAATTTTATAACCCATAGTTTGTTGAAATAACCTAAAGCTTATTTTAATAAACTAACACCTCTCCCCTATGCCTATCCTCGCCACATTATATAAAGCCCTTCATTTTATATAAGTTAACCCATGCCGCATGCATAATACATTGCACCTTTATATATGATTAACCATTTACCCATTCATATTTTATGAAGGTTTAAAACATATATTAACTATCTACTCATAAAAGTTTCCCGGTCCCACCATTTCTTAAGTTGCAGCTTCCCATTTGATCCTGACCGTTCACATCAAAGCTTCAAATCCGACAGCCTAGATACAATATCACGCAAAGAAAGTAATCAGTCGACCAAATCCAAAATGCATGCGAAATGGGCAGTTTTTCTCATTTCTCTCTCCTTGACGTGTCGCTTTTTCACTGGATCGCGTTCGTTTTGTCCAAATCCGCTTATCACCCAAACATTGCGTGATAACCACTTCCTGGTTTTCCATTTAAAATCTAAAACCGCCTCCTACCATGACGCGGCCTGCATTTAATACTGATAAATACGAATAAAATATATGGTAAAACCTTTGAAAACCTTTGTTTTATCAGTTTATCTGTGCGTTTTAAACCTCTGAGTTGCTGCTTCCGACAATGTAAACAATTTTTAAGCCATTGCTTGCCCTTTTATGCCCAGAACCTCTAAATTTCATCAAAATAAATCCCTGAAGACTATTGAGGAGCTATTCACCGCTCTAGAAAGTTGTTGAAGTCTTCAAATTCAACGAAAAACCTCAGAACCCTTTCAGAGTCAAATACCTGCATAAAAAGGTATTTTCCGAAGAAATCAAAACCTGCAAATTTACTTTAAATTATCTTGAAGAGAACTAATCCTTTTGTTTAAGAACGTCAATAAAATTGAACAACCTAAAAACACAAAAAATCAGGCCAAACCCTAGAAAAATTTTCCCAAAAAACCCGTTTATCCTCTGCGCGCCTTTCAAGAAATTTTCCTCAATTATTACAGTTTAAAGATCAATTTCAAAGATTTGGAAGGCCAAAAAACGTATGAAATACCCTGAATTCCTATTTTCTCAGCCAAACAAACTCAGAAAACCCTTGTTTTCTATTTTAGACCAGTTGTTACATCCTCAGATAAAACTTGATTAAGTATAAAACCTAAAAGAGACTATCCTTAGCCTAAATTTGCCCAGTTTCCCCTCTGTTAAAAGAAAATTACTCTTGCAAACTATTTAATATTGCAAAAGTAACCTAAAAATTCCTAAAAAACAGAGTATCAACAAATTTGAAGGATCCGAAGCACCCAAACCTGAGGGATCCAAAGCCCCTAAGTCTACTCCAGACATCACTACCAAATCTACTATATCAGTAAACCCCCTTCAACCACCTGTGGTTGTTGTTGAAAGCCTTCCTTTAACTAATATTTATTATATAATTCTTGATCCTGCTGTTGAATTCAGTTTGTTAGGTATACACAACTGGTGTTATGAAAAGTATCTAGACAAATATGAAATTCCAATTTGGGAAACACATTTACCCAAGTATATAGTTCCCTTAACCCACCCAGGTCAAGAAGTCATAAGACTGTGTCAAAAATACTATGAACCAGATCAAAGGGTTGTATTAAATGCTAATAAAGAGATACTTTTCACTATTACAGCCCAGTCTATTAATCAAATGCTACAACTGCAGCTTGATCCCAAAGCAATCCCCTTATCTATAGAGGCCTTAACTCAGCTATACCTTGGCCTAGACTTCCTTAAAAGGTTCATGACCTTTCAGAATTTTATGCCTTCTCATGTTGATATTCCAAAGATAAATCCTCCATACTCCACAGCTAAATTTCCTGAAATTTCTAGACATCATATCTCTATGCTCTCTTTTATCCTTGGATATTTTACAGATGAGTATACTGATGAATCTATTCTTGGTTTCTTGTCCACCATGTCTCCTGGTCAACCTCCATCAGTCATTTTTTACTATGTTGGTTTCATATTAGATACCATCCACTACCAGTTGACTAAATTACCCACAAAAGGAGTATTTAGATATACTTCTTCTCTTTTTCATTTGTTCCTATTCTTTCAAGCAGAAAAATTTCCAGTCACTTTGCAAAAAATGGATGTAGAGGGAAAACCTCAATCAATTATTTTTTGGACTTCATTGCTGAGAAAAGAATGTAATGATTTCACCTATTCAGAGTTTTCAGAGCTATTTTTGCATCCAGCAATGACCATATTGAATAAATCAAAGTAGCCAAGGATTAGTGAAGAAATGAAAATAATTTTACAGCTTTTAGAGCAGAACAAGGTTGGGGATTGGTACCTCTATGAAAAACACATTGAATTAAGGATTTTTGGGTCAAACTTGTTACCCTACAAGTTTCCCAAGCATGTGTGTGAGAATTTTTGCATTAGAATATCTTAGAAGATTCTTAATTCAGATTCAATTACCTTTATGGCAGCCAAGAAGAAGACCCAATTTAAGTTAAAAAATCAAATAGGTCCATTTATCTGTAACCACAGATATGCTGAAAAGGAAGTGACAAAGAAACTATCAGAATTCAAATTTGAGGAGAGCTTTCCATGGAATTATGATCCACAAGGGATCTTAAGAAAACTAAGGGTAAAATTTAAATTAACACCCTTTATCCATGAGTCAAAGCCTGAAATAGAAAAATTTTCCAATAAATTTGAATGGATTGAAAACACCTTGACAGAGGCTGCAAGACAAAAAGATACAGCACAAGCATTGGAAGTTGTCAACCAGTTAGAAACATCAAGTAAAAGAGTCAGGGAAGAAGGAGGTTACACAGAAGAGACAACAACTGAGACTAAATTTAAAATAATCTATAACAAAAGGCCTAAGCTCAGTTCAGTTGATAAGGAGAAAGTAACAATTTATATTGATAAGACAGATGCTCCAGTGGCCAATGATGATATAGCAGCAGCCATAATCAATGAAACACTTGTGGAAATTCAAAAGGAAAAACAGTAAACCAGAATGACACACAGATGATTGAGAAACAACACAGCATGGAAGGCTCTTCCTCACAGCCAACTTAGGAAAAGGACTTGGACATCAAAGAGAAGTACAAGCAAATTAAGCAGAAAAATGAAGAGGTAAAGATAGAAATATACTCTCAATTCTTGAAACAGAAGCTTGGCAATCAAAATAGATTATTATCAAGATTTGATTATTCCAGCAATAAAATGATGATGTCATTTCTATAGCCTACTACCTCAGTACCAAAAATAGTATCAGACTATAAAAAGGGTGATCTTGAGGTAGACACAGAAAAATCCATGAGTTGGACCAGATTGAGTTCCATAGGCAGAGCTCTAAAATGTTATATTCTACAGTGGCAACTAAAGCAATAAGTGCTAATAAACTCCAAAATACCATCCTCAACATGCAAGATCAGATGAAGATGGACAAAACCTCACTATATGCCAAGGACCTAAGGATCAAAGCCTTAGAGGAACTAGTATTACAAGTGGGATATGACCCTTCAAACATCCAAGCAGCAGAATTTTTGATTAAGAAAAAGAATGGAGATATAGCAGCTTTGAGGAAACAACTCAAACTTCCTCAAATTGAGCACCCACAAACAATGTAAGTCCTCCGGGATCAAAGTGAAAAAGAGGAAATGATGAAACTAATACTTCAATTGACAGCACAAATCAAGGAGATGGAAACACAAATGGACAAACTGGTCTAAGAAAGAGAGACTATAAAAGATCCAGAAATTCCTACAATTCCTACAGTCATCCTAGTGATTACTACAACAGTGCCTTCTACTTTAGGAGAAAAGTTAGCACCAAAATACCCACTGGAAACTGTAGTTCCAGTGACTTCAGCCACCAATTCAGCTACAGAATCTTCTACCACAGTTGTACAGCATACAGATGAAGCCAGCCAAATAGTAAAAGCAATGGAAGATATGTCCTTGAAGACAAACAAAATAAACAGATTAAATAAGATGATTAAAAATATTGAAAGTGCAAATAAAACAACTCATATTAATGCCAAAAATCATGAACAGAAAGCTATCAGATTAGGGGAACAACTCAAAAATCTAAAAAAGGAATTGACTTTAACAGAGCAGATCTCCTACATCAAAAATCATCTCTGGACCAACATCATTGAAGCCATTCATAATCAATGGCCTTCAATTCAAGTAATATTTGAGCAGAAAGAATTTTTATTGGCAGCTCAATCAGAGATACAGAAGACCAAGGATGAATTGACTGATAAACCTAAACAAGCATTAAAGCTCATAACATTTCTCAATAGAAATAACAAAGAAGAACTTGAGGAACTTCAAGTATTATACATGACAGAGACAATCCTACAAATCAGGAAGGTTGTCACTAAAAAGAACTTGATGAAGAATCTTGAAGAAAAATGTGAAGCCATGAACCTTGCCATAACTAGATTTATGGTAAAGTATACAAATCTTAGACAGAAAGGCTTACCTGATATACATGTGTTCAATGAAAAGCTTATGCCACAGAAGGACTATGACAAAAAGATCAGGGAGTTTTCTAGAGAGCAAATAAACAAGCCACCAGCACAAGTCACTCCTACAGGGAAAGTTTTACTTCAGTATTTTGAGGATTTATTCTTCTTACAGCATGAAATTAAGCATATCTTTGTCATCAAGCCTACTTTTGCAAGATATACCGAGGTTGATGAGAATTTCAGGAAGTTGAAGAATTTGCAAATTCCTAAAGCAGAAGAGTGGCAGACTTTCACAGACCTAATATAAAAATGGAAGTTAAAAAACAGTAAAACAGTTTGCCTCAAGACATTCAAAAGAAAAGCAAAAGAAAAGAAAAAACAGTTTTGCTAATTTTCACTGCTAAAAGATATATTTTACAGCAGTAAGACAGTAAAAACTGATGGTCAAAGAGTATAAAGTTAAAGAGTATCAACAGGAAAGAGTATCAGCGAAGGCAAGTAGATTGCAAGATAATATCTAGCAGCCAGCAAGCAGGACACATAGGCAGCCAATAGCTCCTTTTCATCAAAAAAGTTCTATTTATTTTGGATAAAAAAGGGCAGCTTGTTGATTTTTTAAACAGTTGTCCCTCTTATTATGTAATGATATTTTATTTTTCCTAAGTTAATTCCTAGAACTCTTCTAGGATATTTGTAATACATTTTGTAAAAATACTTCAATTTTAGAAGTATTAAGTGTGGAATAAAATTGCTAAAGGTTATTATAGACACATTGTTGACTTGAAGGTTGTGTGTTTCGAATTTGAGTAGCAGACTGGATCACCTTTTAGGCATCATACTTCAGGATCCCTGTGATAAGCAATATGGAGTGAAGTACTCTCTAAACTTGTCATTTGTAATCTTGCTTTGTTACATGCATACATCTGTGTTTTAATTCTAAATCTGAATGTGCAACTAGGAGTATTACTACAAGACATGTTAATAGCACCCTGTTTTTAACTAGTTGTCATTTATTTGTTTTCTTCTTATTTCTGGTGTTGAGAATACTTAATTTCTCTCACTCCCATATGACCTCTGCCTTCTACTTCCCTTTTCTAGATCAAAGGATCTTTAAATGCCCTTTATCCCGATCATACCACCTCAAAAACCATTTTTCCCAAGATCTCCAAGGGTTATCTATCTTTCCCTGAATAAATTTGACCTTTTAGGCCCTGATCCTAGTTCTTCTAGCTTGATTAGACTCCATAGCCAAATGGACAAGTAAATTCCCCTCTATTTACCCCTTCCAGTAATTTTTTCCCACCAAAACAATTAATCAAAACCAAAACTGCCCATTCATAACTAGCCTAACATTGGTAAATCAGACAAAGATAAATCTTAAAGAGAGAGCCCTCTCTGAACCCTAGGAATGCTAGATCCTACAGTTTGAAGTAGGTTTGTGGTTACCTCTAGAGTTCTTTAACTTAAATCCAAAATCCCACAACTTAAGAATTTACTAGAATGATAACATACTGGCGACCATACTAGGGAATTAACCAATCCTCAGTCATAAAATTTGTCTTGAAGGAAAATTATTTTATTTGTCTTTTTATTTCAAGATTATTTTTATAGGTAGTGGGTATTGAAAAATTGTAATTCTGGCTTCTAGGAAAACCTACTATATCAGGTCTAACCCGGATCCTAAGCCTGTTGTCATAGTAGATAACCCAGACCGAATTGGAAAAAAGAAAAAACAAACAGAAAACTTAGAAGTTGAAGTATCATTAATAAGAGTCAATTCATTACCTCAAGAATTAGTTATTCTTCAAGATATTGATTTTGATCTGAAATTCGAGCATTCCTTATTTAAAATAAAATCTGAAAATGATTTAAAAACTATTGTTTTACACCCTGATTTTGTTTCATTCTTGAATACAAAACAGAAAATTATTATAGCAAGATCTAAATCAAAGTAAACTGAATATCAAACTAAAATTGAAGAAATTAATGTTACAATTCTTAAGGATATTGATGAGGCTATTGAATTAGCTAAATTTTTTACTTATGCAAACAAACTCCCAGTTTCTCAGTTACACACCACAATAATACCAGCTGCAGATTCATCTTTGTATGTTGTTACATCATATATAAATACTACTCCCAACTCATCCACAGATTCATTTATCCCTAAACTGCCTTTGTAGCCTAGAATACTTTTTCCACCATCCATTTCATCCACTATACCCACTAGTTTACCATTTGATTTTGCAAATTCATCATTCTTATTTCCTAGTAGCTCCACTCATATCTCAATATCACTTCCCAACACTTCCAGTACAGTTTTTAGTTCATCAGCTATCATTTCCAGCACAGCTCCAAGTTCTTCTACTAGATCTTCTAGTAAAACTAAGTTTTTAGCCATGGCTGCTAGATATGTTCCCCTTGTCTTACCTCAACAATTGCATGACATGCCTCAAGATTATCAAAACAAAATAGCATTGTTTGATGGTACTACGCAATATACTTCTCAGCAACACATAACTAAAATGACAGACTTCTTTGAAATTTATGAAATATATTACTCAGATGTTCAAATGAGATCATTTGCTCAAACTTTGACTGGAGAAGTAAAGAAATGGTTTAAAGATCAAGCTACTGGTAGCATAATTGATTTAGTTTTATTTTTTACAACGTTTTTGAATAAATGGGAAAAGAAAAATAACCCCCTTCAAATATTATCTGAAATTGATGCATTAAAATGAGCCCCAAATGAGTCAATTCAAGATTACTGCACTAGGCATAATATTGTCGATAATTCTATTCCTGCAACTCTTAAACCTACTCCTTATTTTGTTCTGCTCAAATTCCCTGATGGATTTGATGCAGATACGGCTTATCAATTAAGGGAAAGAGATGAAGACACCTTAGAAAAAATGCAATTAGATGTTGTTAGTGTAGAAATAAAAATATTAGCTAAAAAAGATAGACTCAAAAATGAAATAAGAGTGACTATCAAAGAAGAAAATTCAAATTCAAATGCAAAAATAGATAGTTTAGTTAAAACCTTAGAAAGAATGATGGATAGACTAGATAATATAGAGAAAAGACCTCATTGGAATAATCAACAGCAGATCAGAAAACCCAACTTTAAAAAGACATAAATCAAGGAAAAACAAACGAATCAGACCCAGACCAAAAAATAAGGCCGCCATTCCAAGAGAACTATGCTGAAATTTCTCAGAATAATAATGAAGATGAGGATTCAATGAATCATTTAATGGGAATAGATTATGATAATACTATTTTCCTTACTTAGGAAGATCAGGATTTTTTGAGCTTCAACAGCTTAAGTTAGAATCCAGTGAATCTTTTGATTATAAACAGGGTTATGACTTTGCCATAAATGAAATACATAGTCAGTATAACCTCAGAAATAAGAAAAATAATGAGTCTTCTACTAAAAAACTTCCCGAAATCATAATAAGAAAACAGTAGAAGCTCCAAAAACAAAAGTTTTGCAAATTCTCCCAATGGAAAACAAGCAAAGCTCCAATTCTCCCCAAAACATTTCTAGTCCTAAAAAAACATCAAGTCCTAAAATTGTTGATATTTCTGATGAAGTCTCAAGCCTCAAAAGACACACAAAAATCTGATGTAGCAAAAGCCTCTAATTCGGGTAAATCGGAAAATTTAGATCCTAAAACACCTTTTGCTGATCCTAAATCAATAAATTCAAAAAATGATAATTCAAAAACACCTTCTGATAGTTCTAATTCTGAAAAAATTTCTGCTGCCTCTCAAACAACACCTGAAAGAAAATTAGAAGCAGTAAAACACAGGAAACTCAGACAGAGACTACTAAACCAATTGAAAATAAAAACATAACTGTAGAAACTCAAGATAAACCAAGCCAAACTACAGTTAATAAAGAAGAAATCATTCAAATTAGTAAGTCTCAACCTACATTTAATATTCAAACAAAAATTGCTAAGTTGAAAATACCAATTCCATTAACTGAATTGGTGAAACATGACTTATACAAATCAACTATAACTGAAACATTGAATATGAATGATGGTGAAGATTCTATTAATTTGAATGATGATCGACCATAGTTTATCTTTGGCCTAGATGTGAATGGAAAACATGCAGATGGAGCAGTCACTCCTTTTTATATCATTCTTACCATTCATGATCAAATTCTACATAACGATATGCTAGATTTTGGAGCCTCCTACAATTTAATGCCTAAAACCATTATGAAAACTCTAAATCTAGAAATAACAAGGCCTTACAAAGATTTGTTTTCTTTTGACTCAAGTAAGGTTAAATGTTTGGGATTAATCAAAGACTTATGTGTAACATGAGTTCAGTACCCTGGTAAGAGCATATTAATGGACATTGTAGTAGCTGATATCCCCCCTAAATATGGGATGTTACTTTCTCACTCATAGGGAGAAAAGTTGCAAGGATCTCTACAACTGGACATGAGTTATGCTACTATCACGGTGTTTGGTCAACCTAAAAAGTTATATAGAGAAACATTGATGAAGTATATGGTCAATGGTTCTGAAAGATCTATAAATTTTCCAATTTACACTACACCAACAGATCTTGATTCTTTTATCCTGTGTAACTCTGAAACTGAAAAAATCCAAACTGAACTAATTGACAAAAAGAAAGAACCAAACAATGATAATATATTTCATCAATCCCTATGTAATTTAGACTTTGATGGCTCAGTTAACAAATTAGGAGCAGGAGCAGGAGTTTGGATAACAAACATGGACAATAATCACTCAGAAGACCATGCTTCCAAGCTTAATTTCAAATGTACAAACAACATGGCTGAGTATGAAGCCTTAATTCTAGGACTTCAAATCATTAGAAATTCAGGAGGACAACAAATTATAATCATGGGAGATTTTGAATTAATCATAAAACAAATAAACGGAGATTATTTTGTTCATAATCCAAGACTAGGCCGATACAGAGACATTGTGCTAGATTTAATTGATGATTTATTAGAATGTAGATTTACTACTATACCTAGAAAACAAAATATACAAGCTCATTTTCTAGCTACCTTAACTAGTACATGCAATTTACCATTCCAACCAAATCACAAATATACTGCTGAAGTCAAGCATAGGCCAATAATCCCAGATAATCTTAAGTATTAGCAGATTTTTTCTCAAGATGAACAGATTTACAGATTTTTGAACAACGAAGGATAATTTCAAAACTGTATGATAGATATTGATTGTACAATATATAATGATTTGGATTGTAAAATAGATTCAAATAACTTAGATGTAAATAGAATAAAGTTTAATAAACCAACTAGATTTACTCAAGCTGACATAGATAGCTTAGAGAAAGTAGAAATTGAATAAATTATGGATGATGAATCTGACATTTTAAGCCTCAAAGATAATTTCTTACCTAAAGGATTAACACCCTTAGAAGATCTTTTTGACTCCAATGATGTAGCTAGAAAACCAAAAATGGAGCTAGTAAGATATTACATAGAAGAGTGTAATATTGGTACAAAATGGAAACCTAAAATGATAAACCTTTCCAAAATTTTTCCTCAAAAAGAAAAGGATAAATATATTGAACTTTTAAAGGAATATCAGGATGTGTTTGCTTGGAGTTACGAGGATTTAAAATCTTATGATACAAACATAATCCAACACAAAATTCCAATAAAAGAGGATCAAAAACCATTTAAACAAAATTTGAGGAGAATTAACCCTGTACTATTACCTTTGATAGAAAAGGAAGTTAAAAGAATGTATGATGCCCAGATCATTACACCAATCAGATACTCTGATTGGGTTTCAAACCTAGTTCCCACTAGAAAGAAAATAGGTGAAATTAGATTGTGTGTTGACTTTAGAAATCTTAACAAAGTATCCTTAAAGGATAATTACCCTTTACCTAAGATGGACCATATATTACAAAGGGTAGTAGGTTCTTCTAGGATTTATTTGTTAGATGGCTTTTCAGGATATAACCAGATCCTAGTCCAAGAAGAAGATCAGGCTAAAACAGCTTTCACCACTCCTTGGGGCACTTTTATGTATGTAAAAATGTCTTTTGGACTGATGAATGCAGGGGCAACATTTCAAAGGGTTATGGACATAGCCTTTGCAAAGGAGATTCATGATTTTTTGGTAATTTATTTAGATGACATCACTGTTTTTTCCAAAAAAAATAATGAACATTTGGATCTTTTGAGACAATTTTTCACTAATTGTAGGAAATTTGACATCTCTCTAAATCCCAAGAAAGGTCTATTTGGACTAGAAGAAGGTAATTTACTGGGGCATATAATCTCAAAAGAAGGAATTAGAATTGGTCCTGCTAGGATAGAAGCAATTCTGAACATTAGTCCACCTAGAAATATCAAAGAATTACAAGCTTTCTTAGGTAAGATAATTTTTTTAAGAAGATTCATTTCAAACTTAGCAGAAATAATTAGAGAATTGAATAACATGCTCAAAAAATATTCAGTTCTTAAATGGACTGTTGAGGCTAAACAATCTTTCGAATCCATCAAACTAGCCTTAACCAAAACTCCAGTCCTAATTGGTCGTGATTTTAAGAAATACTTCATAATCTTTTTCATTTGCTTCAGAACATACCATTGTTGTAGTTTTACTGCAAAAAAATGACCAAGGATTTGAACAACCTATAGCTTTCTTCAGTAAAACTCTTAGATATTCCCCTTTGAAATATAACATAATGGAAAAACAAGCCTTAGCTTTGGTAAATGTTATAAAATACTTCAAGGTGTATATTCTCTATTCACACATAATTGCATATGTCCCTAATTCTGTAGTAAAAGACATTCTTACTCGAGATGGTCCTGATGGAAGAAGAGGTAAGTGGATTGCCACTATCCTAGAATATTACATAGAAATTAAACCCACAAAACTCATCAAGGTTCAAGGATTAGCCAGACTTATGGCTGAATCCAACTGTAATGCCTTAGATATGAATTTTATTGCTCAGGTCGATGACCATGAAGAGATGGCAACTCCAACGATCAGTGAAGCCTTCTCAGATTCACCTTGGTACTCAGATATCATGTTTGTACTATCAAACTTACAAGCTCCTCCTGAATTTTCAAGAGCTAAAGCTAGATTTCTTAAACTTAAAGCAATAAGATTTTGTATCTTAGATAGTATACTCTATTGGAGAGATCATAGTGGGATTTTGCTGAATTGTTTACTAAAGGAAGAAGCTGATAAAATTCTTGAAGAGTTTCATGCAGGTGACTGTGGAGGGCATTTATATTGGAAAAATACTACTGATAAGATCCTTAGAGCTGGATTCTACTAGCCTAATTTGTTCGCCGATGTTAAAAATTTTGTGACTCTTTGTCACAAGTGCCAAATTTTTGAAGGCAAGAAAAAATTGTTACCCCTACCTCTAAATCATATTTCAACTGAGATGCCATTTCAACAATGTGGTTTAGACTTCATTGGTGAAATTCACCCTCCATCCTCAGGCCAACATAAGTGGATTTTAACTGCCACTGATTATTTCACAAAGTGGATCGAAGCCATACCCTCTAGACAAGCCACTGACACAGTCATTATAGCCTTCCTAGAAAATAACATTCTTTCAAGATTTGGATGTCCATGGAAGATTATTACTGATAATGCAGTAGCATTCAAATCCAAAAAGATGATTGTCTTTTGCCACAAATACCATATTACCCTAGGCCACTCTACTACATATTACCCTCAAGGTAATGGCCTAGCTGAATCCTCAAACAAAAGTCTTGTAAATATCATTAAAAAACTAATGGAAGATAACAAGAAATATTGGAATAGAAAGTTAGTCAATTCCCTATGGGCAGATAAAATTACAACTAAGAAGTCCATTGGTACATCTCCTTACCAGCTTGTTTATGGAATGGATGTTTTTTTTTCATCCTCCTTAGGAGTGCCAGTAACGAAAATTATCCAATAATTACAGGTTGAAACTAATGGTATTCAGAGAAGGATTAACCAAACTATTCACTTGCAACAAACAAGGGAAGAATTTTATTGTAAGTCCCAAGTTATCCAAGATGAAATCAAGAAAATATATGATAAAAAGACCAAAGAGGATGACTTTTACATTGGAGATCGAGTGTTAAAGTGGGATTCTAGGAGAGAAGACAAAGGTAAACATGGGAAATTCGATTTCCTGTGGAAAGGACCTTATGTTATTTATGGTTACAGAGGAAATAATGCATTTTTTTTTAAAGATTGGATGGAACAGATCTACAAGAAGGACCAGTCAATGGCAGAATGTTGAAGCACTACTACTCCCCTGAGTTAACAAATAGTTATTTTTTTTTCATTTCGATCATTGTACATATACATTGCAAAGTTTATATTGGATTGGATGTTTGCCTTACAGAGTTGAAGCTCGAAGAGAAGGCCCTAAGCTTTGAAGGATAAAATGTCATAAATATGAGTTATTACAGAAAGTAGGAGACACTTACAGGAACATCATAGTCAAAAATCAAAGGCTATTAGATCTCAAAATTCTTGACATTTCACCAGGAAATGCCATCCACAAGTGGAGCCACTGTTAGGGTCCTATAATAATAGGGTTCATAAAATTTTGAATTGACTTTGATAGTCTTGTAAATATGTACATACCTTGCTTTCTGCAAGTTGTTTTCCCATATTTCGAAAAGATGAAAAATAATAAAAAATCAAAAAGAGGGTAAAAGTCCTAAAAGAAAGATCAAAAGACTTAGAAAAATATAGACCCCATAGGAAAAAATAGATAAAAATAAGACTTGAAAGTGAGCAAGTCCAAATGCCACTACTTTTTAATTTTTCTACGAAATAAATGATTATGGCAAATGGTCAATAAATACCATAATCCATGATAAGTCAAACTGTTTAATCTTAACTTGTCATGTTTTCAATTTCAAATTTTAGATAGTGAATAAAGGTTTGTCAAACAGTTTAATCCTGACAAATCAGTAGATAGGTAGAGAATAATGAGGAGCTTAACAGTTTAATCTGAGCCCTCGGATGAAATAAGGTAGATTTAGATAGTTTATGCTTTAAAAGAATAAATGTTTCAAGGTTGGAATTCTAAATGCACCTTCCAAATGAAGAAAAAAATGTTAGAATAAGGCTGAGTAGGTAGAATAAAGTGGAGAAAGCATGTAATATTGATCATAAGGCAAAATCACTAATTTCCCCTTCTGTATAAGTAAGTATTCTAAGTTTTCAGTCAAAAAGGCTCAAAGCATTTCTCTGACTTCTGATGGGACCGGACCCAAGGCTTGATGACTGGTTAGTTGAAAATGTTGAGTTCTTATTTTAAAATCCCCATTTAACATTAGTCATCCCTCATTCATATATTATAACTCCTTTTTCATAAGTAAAGACTTATTCTTACTTAGTGAAGCATAAAACCCTATGTAATTGACTTCATCCCTTCAGAAACATGCATAAAATCTTCACAAATACATTTATCCTAAGTATTGGTGAAATGATAGAAAGATAAGCTATGCTTTACTCTTACACTTTACTTAGTGATTTTATGTATTTTGTGTTTATTCCATTTTCCCTTTCATATTAACTTTTAACCTATTTTATTAAATCCCTAACTAATTACCTTATCCTACTTAATAAATTCCCTATATCTCAATACCCCAAAAAACCCCACTATTATAAATTTTTTTGACCAAAGCTATTACCCATGTGCTAAATAAAAACCCCAATCAAACGCCCTTTGGTCTAAAACTATCACTAAATAAATATCCCGCCCCTATGGTCGTTAAACCATTCAAAAAGGTTTAAACACTATATAATAATATAATAACACTCACAAACATTAAGTCCAAAGTTTTGAATCAAATTAATCATTTTTCATAAGATTCAAAAAGCTTGGCCTCGCTTATACATATGACCCCACACCTTTGTATTGGTTAAAAACATAATCCTATGTTTTAAAACCATTATCCCTCCTCCTTCATATAAGCCAATGCATACATAAACCCATCCTCACATAATTTTATAACCCATATTTTGTTGAAATAACCTAAGGTTTATTTTAATAAACTAACACCTCTCCCCTATGCCTATCCCCGCCACATTATATAAAGCCCTTCGTTTTATATAAGTTAACCCATGCCGCATGCATAATACACTGCACCTTTATATATGATTAACCCTTTACCATTCATATTTTATGAAGGTTTAAAACATATATTAACTATCTGCTCATAAAAGTTTCCCGGTCCCACCATTTCTTAAGCTGCAGCTTCCCATTTGATCCTGACCATTCACATCAAAGCTCCAAATTTGACAGCCTACATGTAATATCGCAAAAAGAAAGAAATCGATCGACCAAATCCAAAATGCACGCGAAATGGGCAGTTTTGCTCATTTCTCTCTCCTTGATGTGTCGCTTTTGCATTGGATCACGTGCATTTTGTCCAAATATGCTTACCGCCCAAACGTTGCGTGATAACCACTACCTAGTTTACCATTTAAAATCTAAAACCGCCTCCCACCATGACGCGACCTGCATTTAATAATGATAAATATGAACAAAATATATGATAAAACCTTTGAAAACCTTCATTTTATCAGTTTATATGCGCGTTTTAAACCTTTGAGTTGCTGCTCCCGACTGTGTAAACAATTTTTAAGCCACTACTTGCCCTTTTATGCCCAGAACCTCCGAATTTCATCAAAATAAATTCCTGAAGACTGTTGAGGAGCTATTCACCACTCCAGAAAGCTATTGAAGTCTTCAAATTCAACGGAAAACCTCAGAACCCTTTCAGAGACAAATACCTGCATAAAAAGGTATTTTCCGAAGAAATCCAAACCTGAAAATTTAGTTTAAATTATCTTGAAGAGAACCAATCCTTTTTTTTAAGAACATAAATCAAATTGAACAACCTAAAAACACAAAAAAGTAGGCCAAACCCTGGCAAAATTTTCCCAAAAAACCAGTTTATCCTCTGCGCGCCTTTCAAGAAATTTTCCTTAATTATTACAGTTTAAAAATCAATTTCAAAGATTTGGAAGGCCAAAAAACTTTTGAAATACCCTAAATTCATATTTTCTGAGCCAAACAAACTCATAAAACCCTTGTTTTCTGTTTTATACCAGTTGTTACATCCTCAGATAAAACTTGATTGAGTATAAAACCTAAAAGAGACTATCCTTAGCCTAATTTTGCCCAGTTTTCCCTCTGTTAAAAGAAAAGTACTCTTGAAAATTGTTTAATCTTGCAAAAGTAACCTAAAAATGCCTAAAAAACATAGTATCAGCAAATCTGAAGGATCTAAAGCACCCAAACCTGAGGGATCCAAAGCCCCTAAGTCTACTCCAGTCATCACTGCCAAATCTGCTATATCGGTAAACCCCCTTCAACCACTTGTGGTTGCCGTTGAAAGCCTTCCTTTAACTAATATTGATTATAAAATTGTTGATCCTACTGTTGAATTCAATTTGTTAGATATACACAACTGGTGTTATGAAAAGTATCTAGACAAAGATGAAATTCCAATTTGGGAAACACATTTACCCAAGTATATAGTTCCCTTAACCCAGGTCAAGAAGTCATAAGACTGTGTCAAAAATACTATGAATCAGATCAAAGGGTTGTAGTAAATGCTAATAAAGAGATACTTTTCACTATTACATCCCAGTCTATTAATCAAATGCTACAATTGCAACCTGATCCCCAAGCAGTCCCCTTATCTATCGAGGCCTTAACTCAGCTATACCTTTGCCTAGATTTCCCTAAAAGGTTCATGATATTTCAAAACTTTATGCCTTCTCATGTTGATATTCCAAAGATAAATCCTCCATACTCCACAGCTAAATTTCCTGAACGTTCTAAACATATTATCTCTATGCTCTCTTTTATCCTTGGATATTTTATAGATGAGTATACTGATGAATATTGGTTTCTTGTCCACCATGTCTCCTGGTCAACCTCCATCAGTCATTTTTTACTATGATGGTTTCATAGCAGATACCATCCACTACCAGTTGACTAAATTACCCACAGAAGGAGTATTTAGATATACTTCTTATCTTTTTCATTTGTTCCTATTCTTTCAAGCAGACAAATTTCCAGTCACTTTTCAAAAAGTGGATGTAGAGGGAAAACCTCAATCAATTATTTTTTGGACTTCATTGTTGAGAAAAGAATGTAATGATTTCACCTATTCAGAGTTTTCAGAGCTATTTTTGCATCTATCAATGACCATATTGAATAAATCAGAGCAGCCAAGGATCAGTGAAGAAATGAAAAGAATTTTACAGCTTTTAGAGCAGAACAAGGTTGGGGATTGGTACCTCTATGAAAAACACATTGAATTAAGGATTTTTGGGTCAAACTTATTACCCTACAAGTTTCCCAAGCATGTGTGTATGAGAATTTTTTCATTAGAATATCTTAGACAGATTCTCAATTCAGATTCAATTAACTTTATGGAAGCCAAGAAGAAGACCCAATTTAAGTTAAAAAATCAAATAGGTCCATATATCTGCAACCACAAAGATGTTGAAAAGGAAGTGACAAATAAGCCATCGAAATTCATATTTGAAGAGAGTTTTCCATGGAATTATGATCCACAAGGGATCTTAAGCAAACTAAGGGTCAAATTTAGATGAGCACCCTTTATTCATGAGTCAAAGCCTGAAATAGAAAAATTTTCCAATCAAGTTGAATGGATTGAAAACACCTTGACAAAGGAAGCAAGCCAAAAAGATACAGCATGAGCATTGGAATTTCTCAAGCAACCAGAAACATCAAGTAAAAGAGTCAGGGAAGAAGGAGGCTACACAGCAGAGACAACAACTGAGACTAAATTTAAAATAATCTATAACAAAAGGCCTAAGCTTGGTTCAGTTGATAAGGAGAAAGTAATAATTGATATTGATGAGACGGATGCTCCAGTGACCAATGATGATATAGCAACAGCCATAATCAATGAAACACTTGTGGAAATTCAAAAGGAAAAACTAGTAAACCAGAATGACACACAGATGATTGAGAAACAACACAGCATGGAAGCCTCTTGCTCACAACCAGCTGAGGAAAAGGACTTCGACATCAAAAAGAAGTACAAGCAAATTAAGCAGAAAAATGAAGAGATAAAGACAGAAATATACTCTCAATTCTCGAAACATAAGCCTGGCAATCATGATAGATTATTATCAACATTTGATTATTCCAACAATAAAATGATGATGTCATTTCTACAGCCTACTACCTTAGTACCAAAAACAGTATCAAACTATGAAAAGGTTGATCTTGAGGTAGACACAAAAAAAATCCATGAGTTGGACCAGATTGAGTTCCATAGGCAGAGCTCTGAAATGTTATATTCTACAGTGGCAACTAAAGTAATGAGTGCTAATAAACTTCAAAATACCATCCTCAACATGCAAGATCAGATGAAGATGGAAAAAGCCTCACTATATATCAAGGACCTAAGGATCAAAGCCTTAGAGGAACTAGTATTACAGGTGGGATATGACCCTTCAAACATCCAAGCAGCAGAATTTTTGACTAAGAAAAAGAATGAAGATATAGCAGCTTTGAGGAAACGACTCAAACTTCCTCAAAGTGAGCATCCCCAAACAAAAGATGTCCTCCAGGATCAAAGTGAAAAACAGGAAATGATGAAACTAATACTTCAATTGACAGCGCAAATCAAGGAGATGGAATCATAGATGGACAAACTGGTCCAAGAAAGATAGACTGTAAAAGAGCTAGAAATTCCTACAATCATCCTAGTGATTACTACAACAATGCTTTCTACTTTAGGAGAAAAGTTAGCACCAAAAGACCCACTGGCAACTGCAGTGCCAGTGACTTCAGCCACCAATTCAGCTACAGAATCTTCTACCACAGTTGTACAGCATACAGATGAAGCCATCCAGATAGTAAAAGAAATGGAACATATGTCTGAAGACAAACGAAATAAACAGATTAAACAAGATGATTGAAAATCTTGAAAGTGCAAATAAAACAGTTCATATTAATGCCAAAAATCATGAACAGAAAGCTATCAGATTAGGGGAGCAACTCAAAAATATACAAAAGGAATTGACTTTCACAGAGCAGATCTCCTACATCAAAAATCATCTCTAGACCAACATCATTGAAGCCATTCATAATCAATGGCCTTCAATTCAAGTAATATTTGAGCAGAAAGAATTTTTATTGGAAGCTCAAGCAGAGATACAGAAGACTAAGGATGAATTGACTGATAAACCTGAACAGGCATTAAAGCTCATAACATTTCTCAATATCAAGAACAGAGAAGAACTTGAGGAACTTCAAGTATTAGACAGGACAGAGACAATCCTACAAATAAGGAAGGTTGTTACTAAAAGAACTTGATGAAGAATCTTGAATAAAAGTTTGAAGCCATGAACCTTGCCATAACTAGATTTATGGTAAAATATACAAATCTTAGACAGAAAGTCTTACCTGATATACATGTGTTCAATGAAAAGCTTATGCCACAGAAGGACTATGACAAAAAGATCAGGGAGTTTGCTAAAGAGCAAGTAAACAAACCACCAGCACAAGCCACTCCTACAGGGAAAGTTTTACTTCAGTATTTTGAGGATTTGTTCTTCTTACAGCATGAAATTTAGCATCTCTTTGTCATCAAGCCTACTTTTGCAAGATATACCGAGGCTGATGAGAATTTCAAGAAGTGGAAGAATGTGAAAATTACTAAATCAGAAGAGTGGCAGACTTTCACAGACTTGATATAAAAAAGGAAGTTAAAAAACAGTAAAACATTTTGCCTCAAGATAGTCAAAAGAAAAGCAAAAGAAAAGAAAAAACAGTTTGCTGATTTTTACTGCTAAAAGATATATTTTACAACAGTAAGACAGTAAAAACTGATGGTCAAAGAGTATAAAGTTAAAGAGTATCAGTAGGAAAGAGTATCAGCGAAGGAAAGTAGATTGCAACATAATAACTAGCAGCCAACAAGCAGGACACATAGGCATCCAATAGCTCCTTTTCATCAAAACAATTCTATTTATTTTGGATAAAAGCGGACAACTTGCTGATTTGTTAAACAACTGTCCCTTTTATTATGTAATGATATTTTACTTTTCCTAAGTTAATTCCTAGAACTCTTCTAGGATATTTGTAATACGTTTTGTATAAATACTTCAACTTCAGAAGTAGTAAGTGTGCAAAAAAATTGTTAAAGGTTATTATAGACATATTGTTGACTTGAACGTTGTGTGTTTCAACCTTGAGTAGCAGACTGGATCACCTTTTAGGCATCATACTTCAGGATCCCTGTGATAAGAAATTTGGAGTGAAGTACTCTCTAAACTTGTCATTTGTAATCTTGTTTTGTTACATGCATACATTTGTGTTTTAATTCTAAATCTAAATGTGCAACTAGGAGTATTACTACAGGACATGTTAATAGCACCCTCTTTTTAACTAGTTGTCATTTATTTGTTTTCTTCTGATTTCCGGTGTTGAGAATTCTTAATTTCTCTCACTCTCGTTTGACCTTTGCCTTCTACTTCCCTTTTCCGGATCAAAGGATCTTTAATTTCCCTTTATCCTGATCATACCACCTCAAAAACCATTTTTCCCAAGATAGCCAAGGGTTATCTATCTTTCCCTGAAGAAATTTGACCTTTTAGGCCCTAATCCTAGTTCTGCTAGCTTGATTAGACTCTATTTCCCAATGGAAAAGTAAATTTCCCTCTATTTACCCCTTCCAATGATTTGTTCCCACCAAAACAATCAATCAAAAACAAAATTTCCCATTCATAACTAGCCTAACATTGATAAATCAAACAAAGATAAATCTTAAAGAGAGAGCCCTCTCTGAACCCTAGGAAGGCTAGATCCTAGAGTTTGAAGTAGGTTTGTGGTTACCTCTAGAGTTCTTTGACTTAAATCCAAAATCCTACAACTTAAGAATTTACTAGAGTGATAACACTTCTCGCACCTTTTCTTTGTATTTTAGGTTTAACTGATATGGGTGTTTCTTGACAGGCTTCGCATCAGGCTTTAACATGATGTGCATAATTCCCAAATCTCCTATAATTCCTTTCAGCTCTGAGAACTTCATTGGGAATATATCCTGGTATTTATGCATCAATTCAGTGACCTTGCTCATTGTGTCATCGTTCTAGTTGTCCCCAATCTTCACGAACTTGGGCTCTGCTTCTGAGCCTATGTTGACTTACTGAGTCTTAATAGGTTGCATGATTTTTGGCATCTCTACGTCACGAACTGCAACCTCGCATTTTCCTTTTGATTCAAGAATATTGACATTACACGGATCATCCTCACCTTCTTCCGCAATCAGATTGTAACATTCTTTGGCTTGTTCCAACTACATAGCCAAATCAGGTTGTATCAAATCCCTTGGTTCAGTGGCAAAATCAGAATACTCATGCAAGCAATTCTGCCAGTGTTCCAATTCCTTGTTGGAGTCTGAAATACACTAACTATTGCACTCCTAATGGATTCTGCCATTAGCGGTCGAATTAATCCAATATTCATTATGTACGGTGATCTTATAGATCTGATCAATGTCAACATCACCATATTCATGTTGAACATGTTATGTATAGCGCGCACATTTATAGGGGTCTAAAGGCACAATGACCCTAGTACCATTATTTTCAAATACCATCTCTCAATTTTTCAACTTGATTATAGCATCCATTTCATAAGCCCAATCAAACCCGAGCAACACAAGATATGGATTTATATCATCAACAATCTCAATAACTTCAAAATCAGACAATACACTAGCGACATCAATCTCTACGATGATGCCATGCAGTCGAACCATAGGAATCATTTTCTACTGATTTTCCATCCTTAGTTGAATCGAAAACCATTGCAACTTAGCTCTCCGCATCCGTTCCCATGTTTGTTTGGGAAAAAAACTTGAATCTGATCCAAGATCAAGGATTACTTTATCCATTTCATAATCTTCGATCTATGTTGTTAGCCGCATTTCTCTTCCAGTTCTTTTCTTATGTTTATAGACCTTGTGCACTATGCGTTGTTTTGATTGTTGGTCGTATTTACTAGTGCATTTGTCGATCAACTCCTACAATCCCTCCACAACCTTTTGATCCTTGAGAAACTTCATACATGTCTACAAGAAAGATGTCAAAATGGATGGATCAACTTCCTGGGATTCACTAATATCCTCGGGTTTATTCTTCAATGGAATTATTTGTTTCTGTGATGTTGATGTCGAAGTTCCAAGGCTCATGAAATGATTCTTCGCGTTCATGAAGGTTTCTCTTTCGCGTTGTATATTGAACCCATTATTTTTATCTCTAGCTTTCTGGACCCATGTATCCTCCATATGTTTCTTGCCTTCTACTTAATCTTCTCCCGTACTTATACCACTTCATGTCACTATGTTGACGCTTAGATCTTCTTCGCGTGGTCCAGATATCATCATCTATATGTTCTGGGCAGGCTTTTGATTACGCTTTTCTTGCATTTTAGCCAACAATGTAGGAAAATCCTCTATTTCATGATCAAACGTGCGACAGTACCTACATGATACAGTAGTGGGATTCTAGGGATATCTAGCAAAATTTCTAGGTTGAACACAATTATAGCATATCATTTTTTCGTGACCTCGTCCAGCTCCTCCTCCTCAACCACGCCCTCGGCCTTGGAAACCTTTGTGTGTTGTTGGTGAACCTGGATCTTCGTGCCCTTCGGCTTGTGCTCGGCATGCTCTTGAACTCTGCATCATTAGATCGTAGATTCAACAATGTTTTTCATCATGTCCCACCAAACTACAGTAATTAAAGAATAATTTCTTTGGCGACCGGATGTAATTCTGTCACAGATCATAGTATTTTTTAGAGTCTTGTCCTACAACTTTGCATAAACTACACTAGAAATTTGATCCCATATTTGGTACTGTTCTTGGCCCAGGTCTCAATGGAATTTGCATCTCGGTGTCCAAGTAGTCTCTAAAACCAGGACACTAATCGTTATGGTGACCTTTCACTTTTCACTTTATGCACCGTACTTCTGCGCGAACTTCTTTTCCCTTATTTAAATATTGGACCTCCATATGTAATCTTGTCAAGTGGTTTTGAATATGTTGAACCCATAGGTTAGTATCTGCTACTAGTGAAGCTTCTAACTTCATCCCGATCTCTAGTGATGCAGTTTGGGTTGTGACCTTCTGTTGTGATAACGGAAATCTAAGATGAGGTAACAACGTAGCGATAAGCCATTCCTTGTGTTGCTTGTCAGGGATATGGAAGATAACTTGACTTATCATTGTCTTAAACCTTTGATCAAATTCCCACACCATTTCATTGTCTAATTGTGTGATCTCCTTGATCTTCATAATACACTAGGACTGTGACTTCGGCTTCTTAAATTCATCATTCATCGCAACCTTATTCTGAGCCAGCGTAGCATTTTGGTTCATCATGGTAAATTTCATGTACCAGGATAACGCTCGATCCTGCAGTGTTGTGAGCAACTACGCTTTCTTCATATTCCCATCAATGATGTTCTACGATCTCCATATCGCCTCTACAACAAATCATAATTTTTGGGGATCATCCGATCCTTTGAAAACAGGCATCTTAGGTGAGTGAGCCATGGTGAATGGGGGAGGTGGAGGTGGGGGAGGAACAAAATGGCGATGTGTGTTGAAGGGGGTGGATGGTTGGGGTATTCCAGAAGCACCCTGATGATCTTCGAACTTTACCTACGCACTTCTAGGGGTAGAAGGGTGGCTTTCTCCTTCTTCACTTTTAGGCCCAAATAGTAGCTTATACACAGACTCAATGCAATTATTATGGTATACCGTAAATCTCTTACCCCATCACGTAGTTCCAGTTTTCTTTCCTCTGAACATCAATCTAATTGCATTCATAGTACACCCTTTTCACACAATAGCATCTTAATCCAGAGCTTCAATGAATTCAAGTACTTACCTCTTGAGCCTTTCAAAAATTTGTGCTTAGCTTCACTATAGGATACAGATGTATTGATCATGAACTCAATAATAAAACCTCCAAGGATATTATCGATCCAATAATAAACAACCCTTGTGATTCCATTATCAATCCCCTTCAAATTCTTGATCACCTCAGGAGTCCACGCAGTAGGCATGTTCTTAAAACGGGTCGTTTAATCAGCTAGTCTTGATAACCACTCATGCAGCTCGCTAGGAAAAGATGAGAAAAAAATCTCATACTGAACTATAAAGATATATGTCTCCAACCAGTTTTCAGTAGATAGGCGTGGATTTTTGTTTTCTTACGCAGAAAATTCACATTCTTTTATATCTACCCAATCTTGAATCTCTTCTTTAGATGTATGCCATATCCACATATCCCACAGTCAAATATAAGTCCCATAAACAGAAACATTTGTTTTCTTTCTGGGGCTTAGACCCGGGTTCATATATGGTTGCAAAACCCACTATTACCATCCCTTTCGACAACGATCTGTTGCGCAGACTGAATTCTCACCCGAGGAAATATAGGGGGATGCTAGAACCATGTTTTTGCATCCATAGGGACAATGGAGTGTGGCTTTAGGGCTTATCTTCCTTTCAGAACTTGACAGAGCTTCACAAAACAGATCTTCTAATTATACAGTAGCAGTTCAACACTGATATTGAACTATCTTGCAGACTACATGATCTTATTTTAACAAGAATAAAATAGAATAAATAACCACAAACAGGACTTTACGATGCAATTATAAGTAAAATAGCACAGAAACACAAGTTGCAAGTAAAGCAACACATAAACTCAAAACATAGATTTGTCTTCAAAAGTATTTCATTAGAGCTCAGATTTCCCCAATACAATCTATTCCACCCTACGCACTCAGCTACAGGGGTCTGTGCACTCAGATGCAGACTTCCTAAGGTATCTGCGCACTCAGCTGCATGAGCCTTTCCTCTAACCCAACCCACTGAATACAGACTCAAGACAATCTTACATCCAAGTGCATCACATAAGAATATTCTATTACATACCTATCAAGACTATCCTAGACTCCTTATATAGTCTTTACATTTACAATATCATGGTCCAAAAACCATGGTCGGAGCTTAACGTATACAAAATATTCCCATATTTTTACAAAATAAGGGGCTTTGACGCACCCCAAAGCCACTAAGACTCTAACTCAGATTTTCATCGCACGCTCCACTCCTCGATCTGCGGAGTCTTTCTCAAAATATTTTATCCTATGTCCAACAAAGGGAGACCTGCAAAGCTAGAGAAAATGTATGTGACTAAAAACCTGAATGGAAAAACAGTGAGCAAAGGCTTGTAAAACAACCAAATTAGATCAAAAAAAGGTAACCAAGTGGAGTCGCTAATTTGTATCATTTATTTGGTAGCATATGAGTCCCAAATATACTTATCTTGTATTTGGTTGCTTCCTATAAGAAGGTATACAAACAATGAATGATGTTGGTGGTTAAAAATGGACTAACAAAGCATTGTATTAAGTGAAAAAAAATCATAAACCAAACAACTTGAAACAATCCAATGAAGTTAAACAAATCCAAAAAGGAATGAGAAAAGGGTCTCATTTATTGATTGTTGGTATTGGAAGAGTTAAAAATGAATTTCGAAGACACTTGAAGAGAGTTTCTTGAGAAATGGTGCTCAATAGCTCTCAAAAATGATTTCCCCTTCTCAATCTCTTTTGCAAGATCTTTCTCCCTCAAAGAAGAAAAGAAAACTCTCTCAACGGTGGAATCATCTTAGCATTGGTATGCTTGATTGCTTTGGATAAATTTTGGCAACATAACAATGCACAACTTCTTCTCCTTATTTGGCTCTTCATGCTCTTGCATTTATAGAAATTTTGAACACCCTCTCCCTCCTTTGGCTTATCAATAAGGTTGTTTGGCTCATAAATGAGATGAGAGTTACCATCCTCTTTCAATTAAGGCTTCTTAAGACTCAAGGCTTGAATGGTTAACCTTATTATGTGAATATTTTGAGTACTCTTCAAGAAAATGTGCCTCCCAATGTGTTGACTGGGCTTTTTGCGAAACTCACAACTATCAAAGAAAAAGCTATGAGGGTGCAATAAAAATGTCTTTGAAGCACTCGCGAGTATGATTTTTAAACCAACTTTAGGAAAACCTTTAATTTTTTTCCTTTCATAATTTTTTCATCTTAAAATGTGTCCTTTGTAAATGCTTCTTAATAACTTTAAGTTCCATCTACTATGTACAAATGAGTGTACCATTTTTTCATAATAACACCTCTAAAGACTCATTTTCGCCTTGAGTTTTTCTGAAAATATCATCTCTAGTGTCCCTAGATCTAATATATTCTTTATACTTATTATCAAAAGCTTGATGCATTTTATCCCAACTGGTGAAATGATTACCTTGAAGTCTCATGAACCAACGAATAGTTGCATCCTTTAATATGGAAGGAAAAAACTTTAGCTTCTCCTCATCTATGGTGTAGTCATAAGTACTACACACAACAACAAACCCGAACATACAAGTGTGAGTATCTTATGTGATTAAAAGAGAAATTCGCAAAGCACAGATCGGTTAATATTTTTCATTTTTTCTTTTCCATATGTCTCTTTAATGGGGAATATAAACACTTCAGGTTGTTTTTCTTTGACCATAGTAGTGGGGGGGGTTGAAGGATTTTGTCCTCCTGTGAGCTCCTCAAAGATCCTTCCTTACTCACTCAAAAAGGCCTCAAATTTCCTTTTGGATAGAGAAGGAGGCTCATAGTTAGCTGAAAGGGGATGGTTTCCAGTAGAAGTAGGGGTTTATTGTAAAAAAATTGTTTTATTGTCTCTAATTTTATGAGGTATAAAAGAAGGAAATTCCAAAATCTATATATGTTTTTGTATTTTCGAAAAGGATGTTAATTTTTTATCTATTTTTTTTTTTGCAGAATAAAAAATGGAAAAGGAGTGAACCAATCAAATAAAAATGTAGTGCGTACTTTGACACCACCTCAGAAACAACTCCAAACAGTGGTGTACTTCAATATTGTAGCAAAATGCGTAACTCTAAGGGTCTCAACTTTAATTATCAACATATGTTTTGTACAAACTTAAGATGAGTTGGCATGTGTAGCAATCACTATCTTATTCCTTTATCAATTCTTATACAAGTGGGAGGTGTTGGAATGAAGGTTAGATAAACAAAAACCAAGTTAAGTTGTCAGAATAACTATGCTACATGAAAGTAGATTTTCATAAATAACTTGTAGAACTGAAATGGAACACACACAAACACATGCTACTTGCAACAAATGAAAATCACACATTCTTTCTATTTCATTTTTAGTAAGCTTAAAGGAAAAGGGACATATTTGTTGGGTGTGGAGCCTGATTATCTTATTTATTTTGTATCACAGTGTTGGACCCCTGTACCTTAATGGGGGCGGAAATGCCACCCGTAATTAAAGGCTGCCTGGGGGGTCTAGAGGGGGTGGCTGGGAATTTATGGAGCCCCCCTCTGACGGGGGGTTTCAGGGGCAATGCCTCCGAAGCTAAAAATAGATGTAAAATTTCCTTGTAAAAGTATAGTAATTTCTAGTCAATCTGGGTTGTTCATTAGGTGGATGATCTGACGGTAAAATTTATGCTTAGTTTAGGGTTTTTTGCCCTAGAAGGCAACCCCTCGCTTGTATGAGGGTATTTGTATTACTGCTGTGTATTGTATGTGTATTCTCAGAGTGAGAAACAGATACGGAGACTGTGAGAGAGAACAGAGGATATTACAGCGGACCTGTTGTAGGTTGTGTCTCTTCATTTTGCTGGATAATAGAAAGGAGGTATTGGTTGTTTGGGGTGGACGTAGCCCAAACTGGGTGAACCACGTATATTTGTGTCTCTCTGGTTTTATGTGTTTTGTGTGCTTGTGCATTCCTCATATTTTATGTGTTTCATTGCTCTGTAATATTTAATTTTCTAACAACTGGTATCAGAGCCGAAGGTCTATTTGGCTAATAAACTCGCAGGAAATAAGGGTTCCTAGTTCGAGTGGGAGAAATGGCGGAAGATGGTAAATTTAGGGTCGAGAAATTTAACGACCAAAACTTCCCGCTGTGGAAAATGCAGATGGAATATTATATGTATCAAAAAGATCTGTACCTACCATTGAGCAGAAAAACAAAGAAGCCGACGACTATGACAGATGCAGAATGGGAGTTTCTCAATAGAAAGGCACTAAGAATAGTATGGTTGTGCCTCGTGGCGTCGGTAGCCTTCAATATTTCAAAGGAAACAACAACAGAGGGTTTGATTAAGGCATTGGCGAAACTATATGAAAAACCATCGGCCTCAAACAAGGTATTTATTATGAAACGTTTATTTAATATGAAGATGTGAAGATGGATCTGTTGCAGACCATTTAAATGATTTTAATACAATTACCAGTCAATTAAGTTCTTTATGGGTAAACTTTGATGATGAAGTTAGGGATCTTTTATTTTTGTGCTCATTTCCAGAAAGCTGGAATGGTTTAGTTATGGCCATTAGTAACTATGTCTCTGGATATAGTACTTTAAAGTTTGATGATGTTGTCGGTGTTATCCTTAAGGAGGAAATGCGACGGAAAAGATCCAGTGAGACATCAGGTAATGCTTTGAGTGCAAAGTCTAGGGGAAGAAAAATGGAAAGAGGAAAGAGCTCGGGATATCGCAGTAAATCAAGGAAAGGCAGATCCAAGTCCAGATCAGGGATAGTGTGCTGGAAATGTGGAAATAAAGGACACCTAAAGAAATATTGCAGATCTCGAAAGGGAAAAGAAGGATATGCACAACAAGAACACAATCATGAATAAAATGTGGCAGGTGATGTGTTACAAGTTGCTTTGATTCTTTCTTTCGAAAATGTTACTGATTCTTGGGTTGTAGATTCAACGGCCTCATTCCATGCCACACCTGATAAGAAATATTTTCATGACTATGTTCAACGAGATTTTGGACAAGTCCATTTGGGTGATGATAAACCCTGTAAAATTGTTGGAATGGGTAAGGTTCTTGTAAAACAACAGAATGGAAACCAATGGTTATTAAAGGAGGTAAGGCATGTTCCAGATCTGAAGAAAAATATGATTTCAACAGGGCAGTTAAGCAGAGAATGTTGCATGACAACTTTCACAGATAAAACGTGGAAGGTCACCAAAGGAGCCCTGGTAATAGCAAAAGGCGAAAAGGTTGGTACATTGTATTTATGCAATGGTATTTCTAACTCGGTTAATGCTTTAACTTCTAAAGGAGCAGATGCAGCATTATGGCATCATAGGCTTGGACACATGAGTGAGAAGGGGATGAAGATTCTTCACTCAAGAAATTTGTTGCCGAGTTTGAAGAATGTTGATTTGGATTTCTGTGAGAATTACATTTATGGAAAACAGAAGAGAGTTAGATTTGTTAGAGTTGGGAAATAAAAGAAGAGCGAAAAATTAGAGCTTGTGCATACAGATGTATGGGGACCTGCTCAGGTATAATATCTTGGTGGCTCTCATTATTATGTTACTTTTATTGATGATGCAACTAGAAAAACTTGGATTTATTGTATTCAGAATAAATCTAATGTATTTTATACTTTCAAGAAATGGAAAGCTTTGGTTGAGATTGAGACAGGAAAAAAGTTGAAGTGTCTCAGGTCAAACAATGGAGGTGAATATTGCAGCAAAGAGTTTGATAGGTATTTTTCAGAGCATGGAATTCACAGATAGAAGACAGTTCCAAGAACACCACAAGAAAATGGTGTGTCAGAAAGGATGAACAAAACAATCATGAAGCGTGCAAGATGCATGAGATTGCATGTAGGATTTCCTTTACAATTTTGGGAAAATGTTGTAGATATTGTTGTTTATCTAATAAACAGAGGGCCTTCAAGTTTCTCGGATGGTGATATTCCAGAGGAAGCATGGACGGGTAAAAAGGTAAACTACTCTTTTTTAATGCCTTTTGGTTGTGAGGCCTTTGTCCATATTAATAAAGAAAACAAAACAAAGCTTGAGGAAAAATCAAAGAAATGTACCTTTATTGGATATGGTGTTAATGATTTTGGTTATCTCTTATATGATTACGAAAATCAAAAAATCATTAGGAGCAGAGATGTAATATTCAATGAAAAGGTCTTGTATAAGAATCAGTTGCAGGAAAATAAACAGGAAAAAGAAAACAAGGAATACACAGTTCTTGATGAGATCACTGAGAAAGTGAAGGTGCCTAAAAATAATAATAATCAAGAGACATAACAACAACAAACACCACAAAAACAACAGGCACCTCAAACACCTGAAAGTGGTGTTATAAGATCTACCAAGATAATTAGACCCCCTGAATGATACTCTCCTTTATTATATTATTTATTGTTGACTGATTTTGGTGAACCTGAATGTTATGAAGAAGCAATGCAGGTTGAAAGTAGGAAGAAGTGGGAGCTAGCCATGGAAGAATAAATGGACTCCTTAATGCATAACCAAGCTTGGGACTTAGTCAGGTTGCCTTAGGTAAAACTACATTGCAGAATAAATGGGTTTACAGGCTGAAGGAAGAAGATGGAGGAAAACAAAGGTACAAAGCTAGACTTGTGGTGAAGGGGTTTGCACAAAAGAAAGGTATTGATTTTGATGAAATATTTTCTCCTGTTGTTAAGATGACTTCAATCAGAACTATTTTAAGCCTTGTAGTAGTGGAAGATTTACATCTTGAACAGTTAGATGTAAAGACAACATTTCTCCATGGAGATTTAGAGGAAGAGATCTATATGTAGCAACCAGAAGGATATGAGGTCAAAGGGAAAGAAAAATTAGTGTGCAAGTTAAAGAAGAGCTTGTATGGCTTAAAACAGGCTCCAAGGTAGTGGTATCTAAAATTTAACAAGTTTATGTCTGAACAATGTTATACTAGATGTCACTCTCATCATTGTGTTTATCTGAAAAGGCAAAATGATGGCAGCTATATTATATTGTTATTGTATGTAGATGACATGCTTGTTGTAGGGTCTAACATGTAGGAAATAAATGTGCTCAAAAGAAAATTGGCAAATTCATTTGCAATGAAAAATTGGAGCAAAATAATCACTGGGTGAGAACAACTGAGCTGAGGAGAAAGAACCATGAATTAACACCTATCTAAAATGAACACATATAAAGCAATAGAAAATATTTCATGTGAAACTGGCAGAAAAAACCAGTTCATCACACATAACACATGTATTTAAACTTAGTCAGGAGATGCCTGGAGCCAAGAAATGAACATATGCTAAATTATGCTGACTGGAAGCTAAAATATGAAATAAGTACGCATAGTACAGTATATTGCACTCTGCGTGGGATTTGTAAGCAGGTACATGAACAATCCAGGAAAAGAACATTGGATGGTAGTAAAATGGATTCTCAAATATTTGAGAGGTACCACAAATCAAGCATTATGATTTGGTGGTTCAAACATTGCTCTACAGGAATATGTTGATGCAGATATGGCAGGTGACAGAGATAACAGGAGGAGCACTACAGGATATGTATTTACTTTAGGTGGAACAACTGTCAGTTGGGTTTCAAAAATCCAAAGTGTTGTTGCACTTTCAACAACAGAAGCAGAGTATTTTGCTGCTACAGAGGCTAGTAAAGAAATGATTTGTTTACAAAGGTTTATAAATGAATTGGGTAAGAAGCATAATATGGGCACGTTATACAGTGATATCCAAAGTGCCATTAATCTTACAAAGAACTCATCATTTCATTCTAGGACTAAACACATACAGCTCAAGTACCATTTCATATGGTCAGTATTGGAAGATGGACAGTTGAAGCTGGAAAAGATACACACTAGCCAGAATCCTGCAAATATGCTAACAAAAGTTGTAACCAGAGAGAAACTGAGAACATGCTCAGTTTCAATTAGTCTTCAAGGATGATGATGAAGATGAGAAATATCCAGGTCCAAAGAGGAGTCATCGTCCAACAAATGAAGCAGCGGTGGAGTTGCTACAATCAGTCTCCAAGTGGGAGATTTTTGGGTGTGGAGCCTGATTATCTTATTTATTTTGTATCACAGCATTGGACCCCTGTACCTTAATGGGGGCGACAATGCCACCTGTAATTAAACGCTGCCTGGGGGGTCCAGGGGGGGTGGCTGTGACTTTATGGAGCCCCCCTTGGCGAGGGGTTTCGGGGGTAGCGCCCCCAAAGCTAAAAACATATGTAAATTTGCCTTGTAAAAGTATAGTAATTTCTACTCAATCTGGGTTGTTCATTAGGCGGATGATCTGACGGTAGAAGTTATGTTTAGTTTAGGGTTTTTTGCCCTAGAAAGCAACCCCTCACTTATATGAGGGTATTTGTATTGTAGCTGTGTATTGTATGTGTATTCTCGGAGCGTGAAACAGATAGGGATACTGTGAGAGAGAACAGAGGATAATACAATGGATCTGTTGTAGGTTGTGTCTCTTCATTTTGCTGGATAATAGAAAGGAAGGATTGGCTGTTCAGGGTGGACGTAGCCCAAATTGGGTGAACCACGTATATCTATGTCTCTCTGGTTTTATGTGTTTTGTGTGCTTGTGTTTTCAGCATTTTTTATGTGTTTCATTGCTCTATAATATTTAATTTTCTAACATTATTTAAATCTCGATCACTCTATCTCTTTTTCTAGTGGCTCTCAAATGATTCTTAAAAACCTACTTAATTTATTTATAGGTGAGCTAGTAGTTATCTCCATTATCCAATAAGTTAAGAGTTTCCATAAGATATTTTGTAGCTCCGCTCAATAGTATAATATTTAAGTAGTCAAGTCCTGCAATTATGTGCCCTTTTGTAACTTAGTTGGAACCTTTCCTCATAATCCTCTAAAGACTCATTTTTTCCCTTGAGTCATTTAGAAATCTCATCTCTAATGTCCCTTGCTCCAAAATAATATTGATTCTTATAGCTAAAATCTTGCTCCAAAATAATTTTATCCCAGGTTGCGATACTATTACATTCAAGGTTCACAAACCACTGAAGAGCCACATCCTTCAAGGTAGAAGGAAAAAGCTTGAGCTTCTGCTAATCTATGTAATCATAAGTTCTGCACATAACATAATACTAGCAAATATAGTTGTGAAGATCTTTTTTTATTAAACGATAGAAGCATGGAAGCACAGAGGGGTTAATCTTTTCCATTTTCACTCTAATGGGGAATATAAGCACTTTAGGTTTTCTTTCTTCGGCCTCCTACAATATCCTCAAAGATCCTTTCTTTCTCACTCAAAAGGGCCTCAAAATTCCCTATGGATATGGCGGGAGGCTCATAGTCAATTGAAAAGGGATGGTTGCTAGTAGAACAGGGCGTTTTTGTAAAAACTTTCCTTTCTTGTCCCTAACTATGCGAGGCATAAAAGACAAAAATTCTAAAATATATATATGTTTTTTATATATTTTGAAAGGATTCTAATTTTTTTTTCTTTTTTCTAGGAGAAAAAAATAAAAAAGGATTAAATCAATCAAAGAAAAAGGCAATGCATACTTTGACACCTCCCCAACAAAAATCCAAAAAGTGATCACCCTTGGTATTGCAACAACAATAATCTAACCTCAAGGGTATCAATTTTAATTATCAACCCTGGTTTCATACAAATATATGATGGATTGGCACTATATGTGCAACAGGCACTATCTTCTTCCTCTGCTAATTCTTATACATTTGGGAGGTGTTGGAGTGAAGGCTAGACAAATAGAAACCATTTTAAGTTTTCAGATTAACTATGCTACAGGAAATTAGATTTACGTAAATAAATTATAGAAATGAATTGAGACACACACTTATCCTACTTGCAACAAATGAAAATCACACTTTCTTGGAAACAAAGGGTTAAAAATATGAAACCTAAATTGTAGAAAACAACACTTAGAAATAAACTGGTAAAAGCCTCTAGAGGAAAATTTTTGAGGTCTCTATGCTTCTAAATTACACGATCAACATCCTAGACATGTTTTATACATATAGGAGACTAAACCAAACATTTATTGTTGAATTGGGTGAGATAAATTGACTATTTGCATACTTCTACATGACTCTTTGTTTTACTATAGGAAGAGTCAAGTGAGCATGTTAAATAACAAGAATACAAACCTAATATGAATAAAGGAGGTATTAATTATGAAAAATTATGTTATTCAAATGGTAAATTCTTGGGACAAACTAATCCTATATTTTTCATCACAAAATCAAGTTCTATCTATCTCCTATAGTTGTGATATCAGTTGCACAGTAAAACAATAAATTGTAGAATTTATAACAAAGGAAATGGAATGGAAATGGAACTAAATATTCATTAATAAGTGATATGATTAAGAAATAAGTTTGAAGGCTTGTATATGTGACCTGCAAAGAATCTTTTCTTAAGAAACCACCTACTTAATCATGGAAAAAACCATCAAATTGAAATTTCCAGAAATACTACAAGACAAATGCAAATCATAACATCAATAGAAGTATAAGAGGTCTTTGAAGCTCCTAGAGTGGGCCCAACCCAAGGATTATCAAAGTCCTTGAAGAAGAACTAAGCTAAGATCTAAAGTAAGGCACTTCTTACATTAACTAAAAATATGTTCTTACATTACAAAACTGCAAAAAAAAAAAATTGGGCATACCCAAAAATACTAATCTTGCTTCTCTACTTGTTATTCTATTGTTGCTTTTAGGGCCAATTAGAGTCTCTTATTTATACATCAATTTGGAGAGAAGTCTCCTTGAGAGGATGGTTGTATTTCCCTCCAAAAACCATAAAAAGGGGGATATTATCCTAGATGCAATTCACAACAACAGCAGGAGGCATTAAATTCCCTTAACCAACCAAGTTTATGCCTTCCTACTACAAGGAGCTAGTCCCTAAAATATATCCATTGTCGGGTTCCTTATAATCTATTCAATATCTTTGTAAATCTTGCACAATAGACATGTTAAGGCACATAAAGCATAAAATCCACACTAGTCCTCTAAGAAATCATTAAGCTAGGAAAATATACCATTAAGTGTAAAATGTGGGGTTAAAATTTGTTTTATGTGCTTGAGAGTGTACTGATGGGTCTTATAATTTACCTCTTTTGGAGTCTCATCACCAATTTACCCAAAACAAAACAAAAATTCAACCATATAATTGTAACACTCCCTCCCACCCCCTTGTACTTTTCCAAGCTAATGGGAGGTGTTACTTTTAACCAACACAACCTCCATGGTCTCATTATGGAAATGGGGTTACAAAATTTATTCATCCCCAAAGTTGGCAGAATTTATTTTGGATAACATTGTTGCATCTAGCTCATCAACAGGTTTTCGGTGATATAATTTTTATCTTAATCCGACCTCTTGATCAAGAGATATGCTCCTTCAAAGTATAACTAATTAGGTCGGTCCATGTGTCACTTGCATGGCCAATGGTTAAACCATTCAAATCTTGAAGCCCTTACATGATTGACCTGAATAGATCAACAACCTATAGTAATTATAGATCCCTCTACCTCTCTGACAATTAACAAGGGGAGCGGGGGGCGCGGGGGGGTCCGAAATTTGTCACTTTCGCGACTAAACCCCTCATAGTTTCCACCTACCCTATATTCTCTGTGTGGATACCTCGTTACATTGACAACCTATATTAATAGTGGTTCCCCCTTGCATTCCCAGCAAATAACAAGTGGGACGTCCATTATCTGTCGTTTTTGCAATCATGGTCCCCACCACACTCATGTACATGTCATATGTGGCACCACCTTGGCATCTAAATGATGTCCATGTCTTGATAACATCCCACTGACATCATGGTGACATCACCTTACCATGTGGAATCCAAGTGATGGTGCCACACATCATCCAAAAATCATCCTCTTTACCACCCTAAAAGGTTTGTTTCTACCTACCATGTGTTACACTGACAATATTCCATGTCAGCAATCTAGCCACACCAACCATTCTATGCCCCTCTAGAATCCTCATGTGGCATCCGCATAGCCTCACTAAGCCCTTGTGGTCCTTTCCACCTCAGCCTAGCCAGTGGATCTCACTGGGCCTAACCCCCTTAGTGTTATTCACCAATTTCCTTTTTCATATTGTTTAGGGTATATACAAGTGTATACGAATTTTTCACTTGGAAAACTCCCTAGCCCCCTAGACTCCTACTAATTGCAAACACATCTGGCCCTATCCCACATCTGGGCTTCTCAGTGTTACATCTTGGCCCTCACCCCCAAACATTTTAGATTCTTGAATACATTTTCTTCTCGCAAGATTCTCCAGTCCTGCGCCAAGTTGTCACCAAAGGGCCCCAACTCGAATTACATTTCAAATCTATCCCACATGCATATTTGACTCCCAACCTTCAAGCTTGTGAAATGGGACCCACCCAATATTTGACCTGTCCTCCCATTTTCTAAGAAATATCTAGATCAATTTGAATATGATATCTCTATGCAAGTGTAAATGAGGAAATGGCCCAGATGTTTCGACTCCCGAATGCATCCACCAAGCCCATAATGTATCTGGACCAAATACAAACTAGCGATAAGGACTCATTCATCCCTAGATACAAGTCCAAATCTCTATAGTAGGCAAACTTATTAATTTTAATGGGTTTCTAGGGAATTACCCAAGTTTCCCTTGAAGCCCAATCTTGTTTAAAAGATTATCCTTTATAGGAATGAAACCCTAAATCCAACATTAACAATCTGAACCTTAACATAACCATGAGCCCATGAATGGGTTCACCAACATGCCCATAATCGAACATCCATATCAGCTAAACCATAACTAACAACGCTCTGTAAATCATAATACAATAGCAAATTTATCAACAAGCCAAAACCATGGCTAATAATACTTTGTAAATTCACATAGTAACAACATATCTTGTTACAGGATGGATCCAAGAAAATGCTATCGCATCCACTTGATAAATCATACATTTCTACATGATGAGTCCTTTACCAAGAAATACATTCAACAGTTTTAAATAGCCAAAGGTCCATGAAATTTTTAGCATGAAAACCAATGGAAATCACACACAGTATTAGCTTATTTGAGAAAATCAAGCATTCATACAATACCATGTAAATAGTTTGTAAATTAGGAACATACCATTAACTGCAAGGATCTGCAATTCCCTCACAACCATAATCATCATACGTAACTATCTCATTATAGACAACTAGGAATAACATGTTCCTTTACAAGCAATGTTGATACATACATTGTTATAACACATAACAATATCATTCACCATTCATAGTCCAACATGTGTACAATTGAGTTTACTTATCTAATTGACTTAAATGGCTAGAAACTAAAGAAGGAACTTCAACTCTTCACCCAACCATATACCAGCTACACTCTAGTCTTTCTTGCAACTAACGACCCCCCAGCCAGATTCATAGTTTGAGGTGTTAAGTGCTCAAGAGAATTCACACCAATGTCATTCATTCTAATCACATGAATCCAAAGCTCATAGTGTCTCCACCCACTTACAGGTAATCCAGAGTTGAAAGTGTCTCTACCTTCTAATTTCTATAGAGAACCATATCCCCTATGTATCCACCTTCTTAGCAAGGATCTATATCACACAATACTTCCACCTGCAAAACCCTGCAAGTATCCAAATTCACAGAGTCTCCACTCTGCCAATTGGAATCCAGAGAACACAGTGTTCCACCTACTAACCCACAAGTATTTTAAAATAAAGTGTCTCTACATGTATACTTTTCTCTTGCACCTACACTATTACTTGAGCTCCTTCCTTCTACAAGTTCACTTCACAAATATCGTATACCTATCCCAGCATACTCCTTGTAAATGAACTTCACTCATATGCTTGAACCTTCATCAATGTGCCCGCAACTCCTTCTCTTCTTTGATTTCTCTCACAAATTCCCATATGTTCATCTTGGCATACTCTTCATACACAACACATATTCTATGTTTGTATTCCCCGTCTACTTGGCTACTCCCCTGCTTTCTTCATGTCAACCCCTTTTTGTTGTCGATTTGTTTTCTGTGTCTTGCGTGTTGACCACACAAGACACGCCATAAGGAAAAAGGTGGTATGTGGTTCATCCTTCACACAGGGAACCTATACTCCACCTCCCTACTTATTTTACAGGCCATTAAACATAGTCAGAGAACAAGTGGCATACTCAATGAAGCACCCTGAGTTTAATCACTTCACAAGAAACTCCTCCTCCTCAAACCTTTAAATACGTGTCCACTCCAATCCATTCATTGTTTACATTTCTACAATATTTACATGAATTTGCAAGTCATGGTGACATTTACAATGAGTGGTAATAAAAAGGGTTGTCACAGTAATAGATTTGCTTATTAATACCACTGTAAAATCCATTCTTGCTAAGACAATAACTCAACCATCATACCACATGCAAAAATACCACAACAAACAAACTCAATCAATATTTGATATGTTTCATTAATATGACCTATAATTACTTGTTGGAGTATTATTTTGAGTTACAAAAATAAATTTTTGGAAGCCCATAAACAACTATAGCCATTGGCACTATTTGTTAGGAAAATATGATATGGTGAAAATAATGAAATGCCCCATATTATTACAATATTGGAGTATATTTGATTATTGGTTAGACCCTCCCTTTTAATTCCATATCCCCAAAAATGATGGCTCAAACTGTTGAGAAAATATGAACTACAAATAGAAAATACAACCTCCCAAAAGTCCCTTTGTGGTTGTACCCATGACCTATAAATGAGATGAATCCTCAACAATAAATACCCGTAAAAGATCTAAGTGATATTTCCTTCTAATCAACCAGTGTGGATATATTTCACCACTGAAACCAATTCCCTCAAGGGTTTCACCCTTAGCACTCCAAGGCCACAAGAGCTCTCCAATCCAATATGATGAATATTGATTATGCATATTGAAGGAGTGAGCTCCAATATCTCTTTTATCATTAGAATTCCATGGGTCTATACGATGGTTCTCTCTTTTATAATTTTTTTTAAATTATTTCCTTTTACCTTGTTGACTAAATCATTGTCACTTTACATGTTGTTTTTTTCACCTAAATGAAATTTAAATAATTAAATCAATTGATCCCCTTTTTGACTTACTATAGCCTAAGGAATCAAATATCCTACTGAAACATTCTCTTGAATTGATCATTCAGAGAGGGAAATTACACATAGCTAAAATTAATTACACTTAATAAAATTTTGGGCATGTGAGGCTAGGGGAAATAGAGTCATCATCTTCTCAAGAGGCATGCTACTTTTGTTGGGGATTGAACTTGAGGGGCATAGAATATAAAATGGAATCTAAAAGAAATATACATAAGAGTAATTATGTTCCAAGATGATGGTTGGTCTAAAGACATCGTTACAACACTTACGTACAATTCATTGTGATCAGAATATCACAATGCGTGATAATGAAATAATGACGAGTTCCATATATTTCCATGATACATACTCGACCCATAGGATCCTTTATGTATAGGGTCCAAATATAACCAATTTCCTTGAATTGTAGAATATTCAATCCATAAAGTATCAACAATTCCAATTGTTAGTGAAATTTGCAATGTTTTTAAACTAGTTGAGTGTTCTAGTTAACTCATTCCTCATTAGCTAATCGAATTCCCAACTCAGCCCAACTTTCTAGACAATTTCTTTGACCACTCAATTGGCAATGCCACTAGTCGACCACTCCATTTACTATTCGCTAGTTGGTTACTTGACCAACCCGTTGACCACTCAGTCGACTACACAATTAATTTAGTTGCTAGTCAGCCACTCCAATGACTATCTTATTGTTCTTTCATCCTTTGATTGATTTTTTCCAAAAGCTACAAAGTGTGATGACACATAATGTTAGGTTCCAACACCCCCTCATCAACCCAACATTTTGGAGGTTCAGGAGGTCAAATTATGTCAACATGGCATCCCCCCATTTCATAATTTTAGCTTCCTCAAGTGATAGCATGTCACAGCTTGATAAACTTTGCTTCAAATAATGGATTTATAATGATACCAACAAATCTGATCATCCATCCTACAATAGACAAGAGTGAAAACCTTCTCTTGAACCAATTTTCATAAGTAGTGAGCATGAATTTTGACATGTTGCATCTTAGTATGTACAATGGGGCTATTAAAAACCAAAATTGTACTAATATTATCACAACAAATAGTGGTGGATGATTTGATAAGAAACCCAAGCTTGTCGAAGAGTTGACAAATCAAAACTTCCTTTTTCCCTACATTAACAACTCCATAGTGTTCAACATATGTAGTTGATAGATGAACTAAATGATGTTTCTTGCATGACCAAATCATAGGTCCAGTACTAAAGTAAAACACATATCCATAAGTGGATTTCTTTTCATCACTATCACCTTCCCAATTGAAGTCAGTGAAGCCTACTAATGAATATGAATTTTGATGATATTTGATACCAAAATGAGAACCCTTAATGTAATGAAAAAATGATTTTTCATATTTCCATTGGCTTTCTCACATATCCTACATAACTAGGAAACCACACTAATATCAAAATAACTTATAGGTTGGTTTTGGATCAATAAATAAGGATATCCACCAATTGTCAATAAAAGGTAGCATCGAATTTTGTAGATTGGAACTCTTTAGTTATCTTGATACCTCATTGAAAGCATACATAACATGGCTTACAATCATACATGTTAAATTGTTTCAACAATTCCAATACAGTTTTAGATTGAGATATGAAGAGACCATCAGGTAATGGGAAAACTTGGAGACCAAGAAAGAAATGCAGAAGACCAAGGTTTGTCATATCCAAGGTGTTAACAAGTAGACCCTCAATCGAAGAATTTGAATAATGTTATTGCTAGTTATAGCCAATTCATAAACATAAACAAAAATAATCAAACTATCACTGTTTATGTGTAATACATAAATATTGTGATAAGATTCACAACATTTGAAACCAATATTGAGAAATAATTAATCAATGTTGACATACCAAGCCTCAGAGGCCTACTTCAAAACATATAGTGATTTTTGTATTCAACACACAAGATTGGAATATGCCACAAAAACAGCAGGATGGTCCATGTAAATTTCTTCAAATAAGTCTGTTAAGCCCTATATAAGCCCCATATTAACCCAAAAACCCCTTATTATTCCCTATATATTGAGTCATTACAATTCTATTTTTATATTGTTATGTAGGCTATAACCCCTCATGGTCTCATTTTATTGTTATTGTATCATTTGTCTCCTATATATTTACTAAGGAGAACTAGTCCTAGGACCATTAAATATTGTCTTGTTCATTGTATTTATTGTATAAGGGGGTTCCCCCCTTTAATTGGACTGTAATTATTGGTTTCTTGTCATTTTTAAAGCGCGAGGATCATAACATTTGGTATCAAAGCTCTTAATCCTATGGTTTTTCTACTTCAAATAGGTCATCATGGAATTTTCACTATAACTTTTTTCAATGAGGTTTCAAATGGTGAAACTTGGAGAATATTGAGAAGAAATCCTGAGAAATATTTGGTACAAGTTTCAGATAATGTTTCTCTATGTTTTCAAAGATATGGCCCAAGGAAGTTAGGGTTTTTAAATGCTCCTAAATTCTATCTCAAACATGCTAGTATGGAATTTCTTCTATAACTTTTTTCTGTGAGGCTTCAAATTGTGAAAATTTGACCAAATTGAGGAGAAATTATCATTAACATCTAGTCCAAGTTGCAGATATTGGTTCGCTATATTTTTGAAGATATGCTCCAAGGAAGTTATGGTTTTCATATGCTCCAAGATTCAGTGTCAAACAAATTAGTTTGGAATTTTTTCTGTAACTTGTTTTTTATAAGGTTTCATAAAGTGAAACTTGGACCATAATAAGGAGAAATATCAAGGAATCTTTGGTTCCATTTTTAGAATTTGATTCACTATACTTTGGGATTTATACCCTATGGAAGTTATAGTTTGTGAAAAATTATGAAATAAATTTGGAACATGTCATCTTGGTATTGTGGCTATATCTTCTTGTTTAGAAATTTTCAAACAGTGAAATCTTTAAGAATTTTAGGAGAAATATAGAAGTACCTGAGGTATAAGTGCAAGAATTATATTTCAATAATTGGACATGTGGCACGATATACAAGTTTTCTTGTGGGAAGAGGCCAAAAGAATCAAAAAGTTTTGGGAAAGTTACTATGAGTTTTAGTTGGCACATCATATTCAATTCACACCTATGGAATTGCAGAAGCTACATATTAGAGTATTGCAGAACAAGTTTTTAGATATAGAAGACATCAAATCTCAAATATATATTAATAAATATTCAATAATTCGGATATTCTCTACTATTGACCTGATTATATATTAGAATATCCCCTTTCTTTTTTGTTATAATAAAGAGGAGTTTTTATTATTTTCCAACATGCCTCAAAAGAAAGCTACTACGCCAATTAGATCAATTGAAGTCCCATCCTTGACTCATAAAGAAAGTGAAGATTTAGAATTTAGTTTATCACAATTAGAGAATAAGTTAATGAAATGGATGGTAGTATATTGAAAATAGTGTATTTCTTGGATTTTCAAGAAAATCTTAAAAGAGAAATGAAAAGAAGATGAACGAAAATAAGGAAGGAATAGAAAATAAGATGACTGAAAATAAGGAAGGAGTAGAAAAGAAGATAGAAGGAATATAAATTAAGATGAATGAAAATAAAGAAGGAATAGAAATTAAGATGAATGAAAATAAGGAAGAAATACAAAAATATATGATTTCCATGGAAAATATTCTCTTGGAGAAGCTTCCTGAAAGGGATGTGGATATCGAAGGAAATCATGAACATAAGGAGAGGAATGTTGTTGATAATCAATCTCTTATGGGGAGTATGTTATCACAATTGCAGAGAAAAAATTCTGAATCACAGAACAATGATCATGAATTTTCAATCTAAGATCCACATTATTATTATTTCAAATCAACACCAAGAAACTATTACATTCTAAATATTGATAGAAACTACTACATTCCGAAGATAGATATGAGGAAATTTGATGGTAATGATCTTGTAACATGGATAGTTCATATGGAGAAATACTTTGATCTACACCAAGTAGCATCCTTACAATAGGTAAACATTGCATCCACGTTTTTAGAGCAAGAACAAGACCAACATGTATGGTATCAATGGCTTTGTGAAAGAAAAAAAAGGATTGTGTTATATCTTGGTCCATTTTTACAAAAGAACTGATAGCAAATTATGGAGATATTAAGAGCAACACATTCTTTAGTCAATTAATAAATATTTGACAAAAAGGTCCTATTATAGAGCACATTCAACAATTCCAAAAGTTAGGCCTTAGAGTAAATAATATTCCATAAGAGAAATTTTTGGCCCTATTAATGGGTACTTTAAAGGAAAGAATCCAAAATAAAGTGTGCCTCTTTAAACCTAAATCTCTAGAGCATGCTTTCAGTCTGGAAAGTAAAGTTGAAAATATAAATATTTCCACTAGAAAATTGGTCACTAATAACTATAGACAAAATAATGCTCCCTTTCCTAAACTAACAAGGTTGACTCCTCATCAAATGCATAAAAAGAGGAGAAAATGGATTATGTTTAAACTGTGATATCAAGAACAATAAAGAGCCTAAATGTAGTGAGAATAAATTATTATACATGGACTATGAAGATGAAGAATATCAATAAGAGGAAATTTCACAAGATCTAAAGCTAGAAGAAACTACTCCAACAATATCTTATCATGCATTGGCTAGCATTAGTACTCCAAAAACCCTCAAGATAAAAAATGCAGAGGGTAAAAATATTGATTGATTTAGGTAGTAACCATATCTTCATCAATTAGAAATTGGTAAAACTTTTTAATTGCTTTGTATATCTAGCACCAGAATTTCAAGTAATGATTGCAGAAAGAGGTAACATAAATTGTTCAGGGAAGTGCAATAAGATTAAGTTAAATATGGGGGAGTATTTATTGGTTATTCCCATGATTGCAGTCCAAAGGGTAGTGTTGATGTTGTATTATGGTTCCAATGGTTACAATCATTAGGAACAATGGCGCTTAATTTCCAAGATATTTTCATAATATTTTTCTTAGAAGGAAAGGAAACTGAGCATGAAAAATTTTCTAAAAATGGGACACCAAGTTGTAGTTGCACAATTTTTTTCATTATATGTTCAAACATTTCTATTATCTACTCTAGTGGATCTTAAAAATTTTATTAACAATCATGCTAAAGTATTTGGAGAAATGCCTAAGGGTCTTCCACTAGTCCAAGAACATGACCATGTTATTCATTTGCAACTTGGAAGTGTACCAGCTAACATTATGTAGTGCCCCACTTTGGTTGATGGACACTGATCCTTCATACTTTATTCTTTGAGGACCTCAGGTTGAGGATCCAGACACATAACTCTATTATTAGTGTATTTGAAGGTTATGTATGTTCTTTATTAATACTGTGATGATGACATCATTGATGGATATTTATGTTCTCTATTGATATCATGATGATGATAGACTTGATGGATAGGTATGTTTTCTATTGATGTTATGATGATGATGGCTTTGATGGATATGTTAATTTCCCATTGATGTTATGATTATGATAACCATGATGGATGTGTCCCCTATGGTAGCTACTTACATTAGTTATGATTAAAAATGAACAACGATGTGAATGACGATCATGTTGATGTTGCTATTATGATAATGTCTAACAATGAGAAATATTGTTACTGATGATTATTGAGTATGACAGGAAACCACCAGAGGCACTCGCATATAATGAGCTGACAACATCTGGTTTGATAGGAATTAATATTTTGTCTTTGAAATTATAAGTTCAATTTGGAACTTGATATATATATATATATATATATATATATATATATATATATATATATACACACTATGATGATATGTCTATGGATGCAGGAACATGTTTGCTTGGCTGAATGACTCACACATGGGTGATGGGGTTGTACAATTGGGTGGAACAACATGGGAGGGGTGGACCAGTGTTCCTGATCTCACCGCTAGCCTCCCGCCATGACTTAGGCTGAAAAGGTCAAAGTATCTTCGCCTTGAAGATCACGATGTCATGAGGGCAGGTCCCAAATTGGTTCGCTCACGAGGATTTTCTGGGGGGCACGCATCAAGGCGGATTCCTTGATCCCCAGCACCATTAGTCTCACTATAGCAGGCAACATACGAGATGATAGGGGTCTCTGGCGTTGAACATATAATTTCCCCTCGTAACCACTGGATGCTTCAAGGGCAAGTGGTGTGGCACCCTTGGAATTTCAAGAGAAATTCTTGAAGGGCACGACCGACTTGGCACCCTTGGCATCAGAAATAAATTCTTAGGCATGGCACCCTTGGATCTTTGAATGGAAGTTCTTGAAGGGCATGACCAACTTGACACCCTCGACATCATTAAAGAAACTAATAAATATAATCAATATATGAAAATCCAACTAATTCATATCAAATGACATATGAGGTTAGAACCAAAGGAATTAAATCAAGAATAAAACTTAGGGTAAGGGAGGAATAGGAAAAGATAAAATATTTTACCATGATAACTCTACTCTTTCCTTGTTAAACAAAATATTAAGTGTAACTTAATTAGGCAAAAAGGGGGAAAGAGGGACATAAAGTTAAGTATAAAGATTTATTAAAAACTTCATTAAGAGAAGAGGGTGGTGAATTAAAATAATATTAATAAATTAAAATTAGAGAAATTAGAGAACTTCCATGTGGCAAGAGCTAACATAAAAATATTCATCATAAAGGAAAATTGAGATAGTTTAGGGGATCAAATCTGAGAATTATCAATTAACTTCAGTAATAAACACAATTTAAGGAGTAAAAATGGGAATCAAGAGACAACTAGGAGAAGAAATAGGAGGTCTTGTTGGGTTGAGGAAAAATACTATTTTAAATGAATAATTAAGTAAATTATTTTTGGAGAGTCTTGATGAGAGGGTGACACATGGGTGGGTGAATAATCAAATTTTGAGTTAATAAAAATTAATTATTTATGCATGAAATTCCAAGTGTCACTTATGAAGCCTTTTATAAAAGAAAGGGAAATGGAAGGAAAAGAAACTTTTGGTTTACCTATGGTTGGATGGAGGAGATTATGTCATTTGAGTGGTTACGAGCTATAGTTGAGTTTGGTGAGGTAGAGGATGATAGAGAGGAGACTCTTGAGCCAAGATGGGCTCACCTTTATCAGCTAGCATATTCTATCGTTGTACAACCTCGTTGCAGCTCGGGGGTCCGCGGGGAAGGAGAGTACCCAAGGAGTAGGCTCGGAGATCAACTGGTGGGTCACTACATTCGGATTAAGCACGACAATCTTCAGGCTTGGAGGTAAACGATAGAAAGGGAGCTCAAGCAGCGGCAAGTCAAGTTTTGTTCTTGTCCAATGGTGAACGGTACATGTGTTAGTTATATTGTTTTAATTATGATGATTTCATTGTGTCTTTAATCAAGTTAAATATATATGTGATAAGAAGTTAATTGATGGACTTGATTTGCGTGATTTAATTTTACTGAGTTCAAACTTGTATGACCATGTTTTCATTTCCTAGTTATTGTGAATATATATGTGTGTGTGTGTGTGTGTGTGTGTGAAGCCTAGCGCTCAATTAGTAAATTAGAGGGTCGATCACTACACTTGGTATCAAAGCAAGGTTCAACCTCTAGGACCTATAAGCCCATTAAGTATTAAGGTTTTCTTGTATTTTTTTTAGTGCCATGGTTTTGTTTACGGATCTGGAGAGTAGATTTGTAAATTTTATGCAATTTTTTTATTGACCTCAGTTTTCATATCCACAACACACTCACACAATCAACGCATGCCACTTCCACATTGCAATCTCCCATGTTGGCCACTTCCATGAGCTTGCAACAGGCTTCGCGAAGGTTGCTTTACTGTGGCTGCGTTATTACAAAGAACCGGCAGTTTGATGTTGTCAATGCTCTACAAATTACAAAGTTAAGGAGAATACTAAGGCATTAAAACATAAGAATATGATATTATTCTATGTTCCAATTCATAGGATAGATGAGTGAACTTCCGTATAGAAAATTAAATACCATATCATGTTTAAATATTACCCACACATTACATTACGCTCCAAGGATTAGGAAAACTGGTTACTGATGTTAATTGGATGTCGTAAGCTTGTATTCCATAAAACTTTGTGCCATAAGTTTATTTTAACTTGTAACCCTTTCAGATTTTACCAAAAAATGAAAACCACACTGGAGAAACATCCATTGACTGCTCAGAAAACGTCTAAAAAAAAAAAAAAAAAAACTTGGAGGCAAGGAATGTGTTTATGAAATGCATGCCTCAACAGATTTGTACAATTCTACAATCGTCTCTATATTTATACTTTGAAAAATCTGAGTATCAATCTTCCAACAGAATTATTGCCAAACCACGTGAATCAAGGGAAAATTTTATGATTATGTTTTGTATCACAATTTTCACCAGCTTAATCTTTTAGATTCATGGCAGATTCATTCAAATGATATTAATAAGAAAGAAAATGATTCAAAGGGTTTCTGCAGTCTTGAGTATCAGTGCCTAAAATCAACTAGAAATGTAGTGTCTTATTTAGATTGTAGGCCATTTCCTATTCAAGGGGATCGATGCGTTCTTGGCATCACTCAGAAATATATATGTATTAGAACGTTTCTATTTATGCTAATCAAGAACTAAAAATGATAGAGCCTTCACACCTCATCTTAGTTTCCAGAATGCACGAAATATTCAGATCTTTTATTGTTGATGCAAGCTAGTTATTTGGAAATTTTTAGCGCTTAAAAAGGGTTAAATGAACCACAAATTGGTAGCAAAAAGTGCCCATGCCAAGTTGCTCCCCTTGCAACTCCAATTGCAAGCCAAGTTCTTCCTCATACAACTTTTTCTTATTCTATTAATTTCTTTAGGTTCTTCAGATCTCCATGATTAAACTTCACACAGCTACAACAAAACTATACACAAGATTTTCCATGGAAAAATACCATGGATTCACTGAGGCTTTATGGCTCTGATAAATCTCACCGCAAGTCCGATACCAATTAAAGTAATTAATAAAAACAAAATGAACTGGCAGAAACCAAAAATCGTATTGTCAAATTGAGAGATCAGATCTGCAGTTGCCTTAAATTTTATGCTGTAGGGTTATCGCCGGATTCAAAGGGATCGGGATTTCTTCTTGAAACTCAAAAATCCATGATTTGAGGCGGATCTTCTTTAGAAAATAAATAAATAAATAAATTTACCATTAACACCGCGCCAATTCTGTGTTAAGATAAAAAATGAGATGAAGTATCTATTACGTTGAATGCAAGGAAGTTTTTGGTACATCGTGTGTATTTCCTTCTGTAACTGACGTCTTAAATGTGCCGTTAAAACCTCGAATTCATAGCAGGGGCCAGGTAATGAGAAGAATCACCCACTTAATGGTCAAACTGCCCAACTATGTCATAAATCTACGAGAGCATACATCCTTTTATTTCGAGAGTAACTACGAATATTTGAGCTAACAAAGTGGGAGAATCACCAACTAAATGCCCATCTAATGAGTCCCTGCAATAAAATAAATCTAGAGCACTCTAGTATTGAGCCTTCTAGATCTCATACTCATTGTTCGAAAGGAGTTAATATAAATCAGTAAAGTCTCACAGAGATGCAAGATTTAATGTTATAACAAGAATAACATGAATAAGCACAATGAATAAGTAGATGGATTATTCTTTTAATAGGAATCGTTGCTTGATAACCATAGCACTTTGTCTACAGAATCCCACATTTCCCAATTTCTGAGACAATGAAATCGACAGTTTCAATTCCATTCTTCCTTTAGGTATCCAAAGCCTAAGAAATTTCTGTTCTGCTTTAGCACTATTTTATTTGACAGTCCCCGCTATCAATTAAATACATCACTGCAAGTATTAATTTCAATATTATTAGAAATCCATATGTCATAAGTATCACTCTCAAATGACTAAGAGTATTAATGCTTGGAGTGAAATATGAAATATGATCAAACTTATGCAAATATAGAATTGTAATTCTCAAGTTTATACTGGCAAACAAAATCAAATCAACTTTGCCTAAATTTATAATAATGTGTGCTTTGTCCAAATAAATGTGCTAATATTATGCAGAAAAAATATTAAAATTTTTGGTTAAAAGAGCGTTTTATTATTTAATGTTTGTATTTATTTAGTTTGATATTCATAATTTATTTATCTTCCACTGTATTAGAAGTAACTTATTCAGTTGATTTGAAAACTTCTTTAGATTAGATTATGGTTGCTTAAAATGGGCTTCATTTTCTTTTAAAAAGGATATTTAATTGTGGAAAAATCATTCTGGCAATTGTTAAAAACACACTATCTTTGTAGTACTCTCATTAAAATTTGCCTATGCCAATTCTTAAACGTGGAAATTCACGACTCCCTTTGAAATGATCAATTAAGCTTTTCATCCTGTGTTCTATATGCAGCTAGCAAATTTAATTCCAGGCAACAACGATCATAGAAAGCTCACATGCGGCAAACGAATTTGAATTTTACATGCATAAAAGCTTGGACATCAAATCAAATACAAAGTCTGTATTTTGTGGTGTTCAACATCTATTTTTATAGCCTTAAGATGGAACTATGACAATCATAATTATAATGAGCTAGATACTCTCCACCGGACAACCATTGTTCTTTAGCAACCACATAACCCACATATGTCAATGATACTCACCGAACACAGAGGCATAGCTGCTGTTGAGAACATCTCCGCAGCTACCACCTCCCACAGGGCAAAGTATGCGGTTTCCATGAACCTAGCCCTTCAATCAATTCACCCAATTCATACCACGAAATCGCCGCATCATTTTCATTATGTTTCTCATCTGAATAATTAAGCTGTGAGCTAGCAATCTCTGACTTTTCAGTCGACAACTATGCCGGCTTCGACTCCTCAGCACCATCAGGAAATGATTTACTAGCATGTATGGGCAAATGCTTGAATTGGGGTAACCTCTGCACCAATAAGTCGGATAAGAAACCCAAATATAACGACCCGATTCAAATCAAATTCAATTAGATATTCCAGGACCTCATAATAGTTGAAACTCAAAATATCACAACAATTCGATTCAAATATTATGTGCTGAAAGCCTAATTAGTGTGAATACAGGTCAGAAAAGTGAATTTATTCAGCATTTGTGAATGGTTTTTACAGTTTAATTATAGAACAGTATGAATACGAATTCATCCACAGCTCTGAGCAAAATAAAGTTAGAGAATTCAGACGAATTGATTACCATTGAGAGACAACCATGGTCGATAGTTAATCTATTCTTATAGACTTATTCATCCCACCCATCATATTACTGGCACTTATCCTTGACAATCATTAAACATGTGATGTGCAGGGCCCTCGGCTCCTAAAACTAACAATCTCCATTTTGTGTGCTTGTAGTTAAGTTGAATATGATTTTATACACAATCCTCCTTTTCATTCCACGAAAAAAACAATGGTTCCTGTCAGTAGCATGTGTTGACATGCTGGTACACTTCCCAACAGTATAGTGTTGAGAATTAGATTTAGTGTATATACGTACGAGTATATTACCAAGTTGTCGATCTGTTAAAATTGTAACAGGAGCTGTTTTGTTTGGAGGATTGCATTTATAGGTATCAGTATGGTTTAAATTTAAATTGACCAGATAAATGCTGTCAGTATTATGAATAGAAATTGAACTCAATGCTTACTCAGGATTATAACGGTGACATGAATTATAAAATTTAAATACTGGTTTATTCTCTCAATTAGTAGTCTTTCTTATTAGTCCATTTCCTGTCCTGCTCCCCTTGCTGCATTATCACTATCTATCTCTCCATGTAATGCAAGATTGAATGTGTTACAGGAGAGACAGCAGCAGAGGAGGAAGAAATACCATCATTCGAAGCAGATTTTCCAAGGTGATCTGTGAAATCATTTGAGCAGTTTTCGTCGAACAGCCCGAGGGTTCTTAAACGTAGAGAGAGTGATTGGTTGGTTGTTTTATTTGATTGATTTGTTGTGTGCTCTGATATTTCTTCTCTTTTGAAGTCCTGAATTTAGAAGGTACCGATTTCTGTGTCTTGAGGAGTCAGCGAAAAACTTAAGTGTTCTTAGGGATTTTCCCTTCTTGTGTCTGCTTATTGTTACTTCTCTGGTTTTTCTTTAAGACGAGAAAATATTAATGAAATTTATTCAATTAAAGTGAACCGAAAAAGGTAGGTTTCGAAGGTGAAAAATTATAATTAGGAATTGCTGAAGAGGTTTTTGGATTTTCGACAGGTCATAGGAATTTTTACAGAGAAATTTAATTTGAGATGATTCTCGGGTTAAGGTAGTGTCGGAGTTTGATTTTAAAAGATGTAGTTAAAATATTTGGATGCTACCATACTCTTAGTTAATGAAATTAGAAAATTGAGGCTTTCTTTACTGAGGTCATAAATTTGCTTGGACAGTTGTTTGTTTTGCTAGAATTTGGTAAAAAGAAATTCAAAAAAATCAAATGGGTGGATGGTTGAATAATGGTAGAAATAGATTCAATACCAAAATCATTCAGAACTTTATGATACCCAAAATCCTAAAATTATAATCTGGATTTGCTAATCCTAAAATTATAATCTAGATTTTCTGAAATTTTTGCCCGATTTTATTTTAATTTTGCCCAAATTTCCATTATTATTGGGTTAATCTCCAAGTTATTTTAAACTAACCAAAAAAAAAAAAAAATGGAGAACTTTTTTTTTTTTTTTTTAACATCCAATTTTTTGGAGAGCTTTTAGGCAACTCAAGCAATGCTAAGGAAGTGAAAATTTTGAGTTTTAAATGGTAACCAGTAGATATTTGAATGTATTAATGTAGTAGCTTATGGATGGAATTGTCCTACATGAGATTCTGAAGGACTTCTTGCAATAAATTGACATAGAAAATTAAATGCTTTTAAATTTAGACTTAATTCATAACTTAAGGTTTGAAATTTAAAAGATGCAGTAAAGGTTTAGTTGAATTATATATATATATATATATATATATATATGCACTCTGAAATCTTTGATCCTAGAATCTTAAAAGTTCCGTTTGAAAGAGTTAGTTCATCACAATCAACAGTTCTTGAGTTCATCACAATCAAGAGTTCATACTAATTTCAATTTAAAATAAAATAAAATAAACATTATGACCAGAGTTCTTGATATGAGGGTCTTTATCTAATATGCTTATAACTATGTCAGTCTGGAGTGTAATCATGATGAACACTGTTGTTACTCATTGTTCGTAGAAGAGATCAAGGGTTTGAGAAATGTAAGGGTGTTTTGAGGTCCAGGTTTAAATTTTGGAAGATCAAGTCAAGTCTCAAGAATGGAAGGATATTCACTGTTACAATGGTCTAGCTGTAGCATAGTGATATTGGCACTCCCCTACTAACAATTTTTAGGGTCAAGGGTCATATCCACTGTGATTGTAATATAATAATTTTAGTGGTTGGAATCGATTTGCAAACACCGCTCTATTTGACTCCAATAAATATTGAAACGCTGCTATAATTAAATATGTAAAAACAACTAGCATCTTGGATGTAATGTTAATTTGGTGGCTACTTTTTGTTTTTCTTAATTAATAAGCCTCTTCATTTTAGCATACATTTATTTCAGTTTGAGCTTTCCAGCTAAGTGCCTTCTCTCTTGTACATGCGCGTTAAAATATTTTGAGTTTTTCCACTATTCAAACCTATGCTTATAAACAAGATGTGAATGCCTGAAATTCTCCTAGTAGTTTTTGAATGCTTAGCCATCCCAAGTGATTTGGAACACCTAGGGACATGTTGATGGATCCAATAATGACTCAAAGATTACTTACATTATATATATGTATATATATATATACACACACGTCAAGGAATAAATGTATGGGATTAAATTTTCATGTTGATTCCTTTATGGGAGAAGAAGAGGGAACATGCAATTGCTTACTATTCAACAATTGCATGTTAGAGACGTGCCATGCATGTGATACATGAAGGAGTTTAGCTTAGGTGATTGTTGAAACAATGATGATTAGACACTTTGAAATTGATAATTACAATACTCTTAGGTTCAAATATGTGACAGCTAAGAAATTCAAAAGGATTATTACTAATTTGATATAGGTTGATATTGAGTGCTAGTTTTTGGAGCCTATCATATACTTGTATGGTTTTATTTATTTTTGTTAGAGCTTTATCATATAACGATATTAATGATATCATGTTAAAGGATATCTACTATGTGACGATTCCTAGCCTAAAAGCCATTTTATTAATTAAACCTAAGTAGTGTAAGTGATGTAGTTGAGATTAATTCACCAGAAGAATTGATGCACCTTGACGTAGGTTCTTTACACATGAGGTTTGAGTTATTGGTCACTCACTAATTGTACATTCTCTTGGGAGATATTTCATGGTGATAGATGTTAACATATATAACTATGATCATTTAAAATTTCATAAGAAATCAATTGTGTTAATATATGAGAAATAAACATATATAAGTTGTAGATATTTTGTTAACTTACTTGGGCATGGTGTTTATATGAACTAATGGTTCCCAAGTAGTCTACATTTGTTACAAATGAATATTGATGTAATGTATTAGACATATCCATACACATATTATACATTTTTGAATGACGTTGTGTGCCCTAAAAGCATTGGCATCAAGAATGATAAAATATAATTGTGGGGCTTGATTGCCAAAGCATGCGACACATAATCACCCAAGACCATTTAAACACCATATAAGGGAGGTAATCAAAGTTAACAAGTAAATATGATGTCTATATTACTTGTGTAAAGGGAACCATAAAGAAGATGGAAGATGTTTTAAGTATGACCCTCAAATATTTCGGTATTCCTTAATGGACAAAAATCAGGGAGAAATTGCTTGATTTAAAAATTGAGGATACTTGTCACAAGGAGGATAGCAAGATTTTAATAGAGGATATTAAGGATATGCATCCATGTCTTAATTTCCTTTCCTAATCTAAGGACTTCGAGACGAAGTCCATTATTAAGAGGGGGTGAATGTAGTGCCCCACTTTGGTTGATGGACACTGATCCTTCATACTTTATTCTTTGAGTACCTCAGGTTGAGGATCCAGACACATGACTCTATTATTAGTGGATTTGATGGTTATGTACGTTCTTTATTGATACTGTGATGATGACATCATTGATGGATATGTATGTTCTCTATTGATATCATGATGATGATAGACTTGATGGATAGGTATGTTTTCTATTGATGTTACGATGATGATGGCTTTGATGGATATGTTAATTTCCCATTGATGTTATGATTATGATAACCATGATGGATGTGTTCCCTATGGTAGCTACTTACATTAGTTATGATTCAAAATGAACAACGATGTGAATGACGATCATGTTGATGTTGCTATTATGATAATGACTAACAATGAGAAATCTTGTTACTAATGATTATTGAGTATGACAGGAAACCACCAGAGGCACCCGCATATGATGAGCTAACAACATCTGGTTTGATAGGAATTAATATTTTGTCTTTGAAATTATAAGTTCAGTTTGGAACTTGATATATATATATATATATATATATATATATACACACACACTGATGATATGTCAGTGGATGCAGGAACATGTTTTCTTGGCCGAATGACTCACATATGGGTGATGGGGTTGTACAATTGGGTGGAACAACATGGGAGGGGTGGAACAGTGTTCCTGATCTCACCGGCTAGCCTCCCACCATGACTTAGGCTGGAAAGGTCGAAGTACCTTCACCTTGAAGATCACGATGTCGTGAGGGCAGGTCCCAAACTGGTTCTCTCACGAGGATTTTCTGGGGGGCGCACATCAAGGCGGATTCCTTGATCCCCAGCACCATTAGTCTCACTATAGCAAGCAACATACGTAATTTTCCCAAATTAGCATTAAGCTAATTGGAACATTAATTTTGACTATTTTGGCTAGGAGGAGAATAAAATGGGCAAGGAGACCCATTCATGAATAAAATATCAATAAATTCCCTCATGAAATAAAAGAGAAGCATCATTAGAGCTATTTTTGCACATCCATGTGTGAAAAGGGATAATTGCAAGGAGGCTAGGTCATGTTGACCAAGTCAAACTATGCAATAGATGGAGGGGTGGCTTGCTTGGGAAGCCAACGGAATTTCTTAAGGACGAAGAAACCCTAATGTGTGGGGTCCATGGCCAAGGAGCCTTCATTAGTATAAAAGAAGGAAGAAACAACCATTTTCTCATTTATGCATAATTTGAATTGCTTGCTCTCTTCAGTTGCTTAACTGAGATAGTTGTGTTGTTTAGCCTAATGGAACTCCTGTTTAGGATTCCCTCCTTCTTGAGAAGCCTCTTGAAGTTTTGTTCTTCAGCTCCTCCACATTCTGGTTCAAGGCCAAAGCATTTCCCTTCAGTACAGTGTTTTCAGCAGTGCAAGAAATTTTGTGTTGCTGGGTTGCAGTGGAGATTTCCATAGCATCACTTCCGGAGCTCTGATTTTAGAGGAGAGAGCTTCTTTGCATCCGGGAGGCCACTAGAGGAGATTTCAAATCTATTTTCCATATTTCTGCATTAGGCACAGCTCCTCTCATCATTCACAGTGCAGTCCCTTCCTCTAACTGCGTTATTTCTGAGCAGAGTTGCAATGGGGTTGCACCACTAGTTTGGAGGGAGAGATCTTCAGGGATTGGATCAACCTTCCTCTTGAAAGATCCATTGTGTTAGGTCCCTATATTACTAGTATAGTCCCTTATTGTTGTTAGTGTAACCCCCTTATTGTTATTTTTGTACCCTTGTAACCCCCATTTTGTTATTATTGTGCCCTTAAATTATTATTGTTAGGTCGGCTAGGATTACATTATGGCCCACTAGGATTACAATATGGCCCCATGGACTCCTATATATAGAAAGGAGGTTTTGTAAATTGTACCATCCAAGAATTGTTCATTTATGTAATGTATTGGAGGTTTCCCCCTTGAAGTGGCTTATTTCTAAGGCGTTGATATCTCTTTTCTTCTATTTTTGGAGTTGGTTACACAACATTTGGTATCAAAGCTTTGGATTCTAGGGTTTCGCTACTCTAAATAGGTCATCGTGGAATTTTCACTATAAATTTTTTTCTACGAAGCTCCAAAAGCTGAAATTTTTAAGGTGCGAAGCCAAGATCCTGAGGAATATCGTCAAAAAATTTCAGAGTTTGGTTCGCAATATTTTCAGAGATATGATCTGTGGAAGTTAGGTCTTTTTTCAGGCTCCTAAACAGGTCATCATGGAATTAGCGCTATAAATTTTTTTCTACGAAGGTTCAGAATCTGAATTTTTTAGGGTGAGAAGCTGAAATCCTGAGGAAACTCGTAAAAAAATTTCAGATCTTGGTTCGCAATATTTTCGGAGATATGATCTATGGAATGTAGTGCTTTTTCAGGCTCCAGAATTTCATCTCAAAGACGTGATCGTGGGAAAAGCTTCATAACTCTCTCTCTGAGCATCGGATTAGAGTGTCGTAAAAAGTGGTCACAAGTAAATGGATTCTAGTTTCTTGGATATCAATTTCAGAGCCGAAGGATGAAAAAGTGACACGTGGAAAGTCGTACAAGTTCACTCTACTGAACCAGTCCATAATTAGGTCATTGTGGGAGATTTGACACAACTTTGTCTTGGAGAATCCAAATCAGGTCAGACCTGTGGCATTCGAAAGATAATTCAGAGGGCTACATTGGTAGCTGCAATCATAGAGGTAATATAATTTCAATATCGAGCTCCTCAAAAGAAAGAAAATGGTGTGTATTTTTTTTCCGAATTGCATAAGTCTTGTTTGAAGAATCAATTTGAATTGATTCCAAGGGAATATTGTAGAATAGATATCATTATTGGGTTCTAAAAGATGCCCCGTAAAAATAATTCAACACCCATTAAGCCTTCAGAAGGCTCTACTATGACTCATGAAGATGAAGAATTGCAACATGATATATCAAAATTACAAGAGCAAGTGCAACAAATTTCACTCTCGCAAAGAGCAACAAAAAGTGAAATGGAAGTTTTGAAGAAAGGCGTGGAAGCGAAAATGGACGGTTTGAAGAAAGGCGTGGAAGCTAAGATGGTGGCATGGAAGCTGGCATGGAAGCTAAGATGGATGACATGAAAGACAACATGGAAAACATGAAGAATGATCTAAAATCAGACATCGAAGGTTTGACAAAGTTGATACAAGAAATGTTTCCTAATGGTGAAAAGATAGTAGAAGAACCTCATGATGAGAACAAAATAAATGTTAATCTTGATTTCATAAACTCTAATGTTTGCGGGAAGAACCACCATATTCCAAAAATGGATATGAAGAAGTTTGATGGAAAGGATCCTGTAACATGGATACTACAGATGGAGCAATATTTTGATCTCCATAATGTGCAAAACACACAAAAGGTACGCATTGCAACTTTACATTTAGAACAAAATACATTTGTATGGTATCGATGGCTTTTCTCCTGTAAAAAAATTGTCACTTGGTCAATTTTTACGGAGGAAATGATAGCACATTATGAGGATACAAAGAGCAACACCTTCTTTAGCCGGGTTTACTCGGGCAGCACATTGAGGACTTCCAAAAATTGAATATAAGGGTAACTGATATTCCAGAGGAACACAGGATTGATCTTTTCATTGGCACTTTAAAGGATAACATCCAACATGAAGTTCGCGTTCTGGAACCTGATTCATTGGAGAAGGCATTCATGTTGGCAAGAAAAGTTGAATGTAAAATTATGGCAACAAGGAAGCCTACCACTCAATTCTATAAAGAAGGAAGTGTTGCTATGCCTAGATTTCCACAACCTACAAGGTTGACACCACAACAATTGGAAGAAAAAAGAGCAAAAGGGCTTTACTACAGTTGTGATAGCAAATACACTAAAGGTCATAAGTGTGCTGAGAAGAAATTATTTTACATAGATTGTGAAGAGGAAGAAGAAAATGAACAAGAAGAGGATATACACATGGAACCAGCCCTAGAAGAGGAAGAAATGAATCTGACCATATCGTGTAATGCACTGGAAGGAATTACCACTCCTCAAAGTCTCAAGATAGAAGGAAAAATCAAGAAGAAAAAGGTAATAGTGTTGATTGATTCAGGCAGCACCCATAATTTTATTCAATATAAGGGGGAAGGGTCATAAGGGAGAGGTCCGGCTGGCTGAGGCGAAGGGCTAGGAGCGGGTTGCGGTGGGCGAGATTGAGGTTGCTGACTAGCCAAAGCGGGCTGCTTAAGGTTGGCCCGGGACGATTGCATCATGCAAACATTCGCCAAGCTAGGATCAGAGACAGAAGGAGGGGGAGGACCTGGGAAAGTTCCAAGCAAGGAGGAGTCTTTGTAGACGTCGGGGGAAACATTGGTCAAAGAATCAACAGCTTGCTTGTTGGTGACAACAGAGATGGTGGACTCAGGGGAAGTCTGAGATTTTGGTTCAGGATACGTCAATTGGTCGATGGTGACAATCTTTCCATTATGCAGGAAAAACATCTTGCGATGGACTGCGAATGAGACGGCAGACATGGCATAGGTGTAACTACGCCCTAAAAGAATGTTATAGTCAAGAGGGGCGTTGATAACTTCAACGTCGACACAAACAGTCTTGCCCGCAAGGGTGATAGGACAGTTACGGAAGAGGCCAATGGGCTGGGAGGCATGGCCATCCCATGCACGAAGGGTGATTGTGGAAGGGGCCAACTCAGGAGATCCGAGTTGTTTCCAAACTGAAGCGGAAATTACACAAGTGGATGCCCCCTCGTCAATGATGCACCGGGAAATGTTAGCGTTTCGGATTTTGACTGAGATTTGGAAAGCTACGGAAGCAGGAAGAGGAGGAGACTCTGACTGATGGGCATCGAAAACAATCAATTGGTCATCTGCTGGATCTACAGCGCCTAGGGCAGATAGTAGAGCTTTTCTTTGGGAGGGGCACGACTGGAGGAGTTCCAGTGTTGAAATGGCAACAGGAGATTGGGCCAGCTCATCTACTATGCTAAACGAATGGGCAGCTCGGTCAGAAGCAACATTTCGGCATAATGGTCCCTTAGGAATCTTGGGATGAACCTCGGCGTTGGGCGGAGGGATATGCACGGGACCATTAGTTATCGAAAGAGGCTCTGTAGAACCTAAAGAAGGTGACTTGGGGACAGATGGAGCAGGAGGCTGGGGGTGTGGACGGGACTGAGTGTGAAGGTTAAGATCGACGGTTATAGGTTGGTCAGAGTTCATCATGAGGATCTATTAATCAGAGGTACCAGATGGAGGAGGTGGAGTGGTTAACAGTCCGTGAGGTGGTTGGGTAGCCACGAAGCGTTGTTGCGGGAAAGGATTGGTCGTGCTCTGTTGAGCATACACCTGCCCCTGAGGGGTTGGTGGCTGTTGTTGCAGGGGTTGAGAAGACAAGGGAGGCGGGGGTGCTAATGCTGGAGGAGTTGGAGCACTAGGATGTGGATATGGATGATAATGAGGTTGGGTAACAGTGTGGTAAACAGGGGGTTGGGCAGAAAGAGGAGGCATGCCGGATCCTGGATGCGTGCTACCGGGAGGGGGAGAAGTGCAGGAAGTGGTGCCCCCTCCCCCAGGAAAACCATAGCTCATGGGAGGTTGAGTGGATGGATGAGAAATAGCTCCAACGATACTGTCGGCGGCATGAGGTGCCCCCGGAGCATGGGCATTACCGGGTCTGGGGAGATCAGGTAGAACAGTATAAACATAACCCGTCTGAGCGTAGATCAGGTCATATTTTAACGCCATTTGGAGGGCAGCTTCTTCGGTTTGAGGAAAATGCGATGCGACATCGTTCCCGATAGGTGGAAAGAGAGATCTAAGGAAACAGTCCATGTAGACACGATCTTCAAAGGTAGGAGATTGACATAGGCTCTTTCTTCTCCGCCATTCCTGGACATGATCGGATAGGCGGGTGGCCGATGATTGACGGAAAGAATTCAAAAGTTCGATACCAGTGTCATAACGAAGGGGAAGCTGGAAGTAAGATAAAAAAATCCCAGGCAAGAGTCAAAAAGGTGGTATGAGAGGAAGTGGGCTGATCAACATACCACTTAGATGCTTCGCCTGTAAGCGTGCGTTGGAACAATCTAAGATGGATGGAATCATCAGTAATGGAATGGGATGAACACCACATGTGGAAAGATTGGATATGGTTGGAGCGATCTTCTCCAGCAAGGCCTTCGAATTTGGGAATGTCGGAGGGGAGCTTGGTTGGCATAGCAGGCCAACCAACATCGTGGCGGATAGGATCATTGATCAACTGATTGAAATCGGGGAGACTGAGGCCTGCCATGAAGGGGAGTAAGGGAGCAGTCGAGGGAGTTCCAGTGGCGGTGTCGCTAGTAACAGTCCCAACATTAGGGTCGGGGTTGCCACTAGCGTTAGGCCCTGGACCACACATGGTGAAGGTAACAGGGGGAGAACCAAAAGTAGGGGGAGAAACCAAAGAATCAGAAGAGGAGTCAGAGTGTGAACTCGGGGGAGGACTAACTCGACGACTACGGGAAGGAGCAAGTCAACCAACCGGAAACTGAGGGTGAAGGCCAAGAAGTCTCCGGGAGAAACGCCTTGGAGGCGCAATGATGATGGGAAGAAGAAAAACCGACAAAGGCAGGGAGGTGCAAGATCAAGTGAGGTTAATGTCGAAACAAGGGCAGAGAGGTGCAGTGTCAATTGATTTTAAAGTCTTTACCAGGCGGTGTTAACCAGGCTCTTCTTCACTTAGGGTCAGTGTGTGGCGTGCGTTAATTTTAATTGTTTAAACCCAGACGTTGTGAGAGTAAAAGAAAAAGTGTGTTGTGTAACTGAAAAATAAATCTGCAGTAAATAAGACTGAAAGAACAGAATATTAACAGCTAACAATGCAGCAATCTAACCCAAGAAGGCGGGTCTCTCAAAACTAGTTTCTGAGAGGGAAAAACTAGGCAAAGCACGCTAAAAAAGAGGCCAATAGATCTAAGGTCCAGAGGGACTGGGATCTAAAGGGTAAATCTACTGAAAAGTGGTGCAGAAAACAGCAAATAGGTAGAGGCAAGGTTGCTGCTAAAAAGGAGGAGATCAGCTAAAAATAGAAGAGACAAGGCAGTGGCCTTAGAAATAAGCCCCAAACAAAACGATATAAGGTGTTTTGAGAGGGAGAAGAGCTGATCTAAAGGGATCTGAAAAGGAGGTATCAGATCTGAGAAAAACAAAGAAGAAACTCTGAAAATTCAGACTTCTGAAACAGCAAAGACTCTCCCACAAAAGTGGAGGGTACTAGAGCCCTAAGGGGAAAGATTCTCGCTTAGTTGAGTGAAGCAGATCAGAAACAGGTCTAAATGGGCAGAGACAGAGGCTGGGAAACCCTGACAGAAGCTTCAGACAAACCCAGAAAAAGTGCTGGAAAATTTGCAGAAAAAGGGCAGGTCGCAGGTTCTGACCTGTGTGAAGTCCAGGACGTATTTTTTGGGCAGAAAAGTGCGACCTCCAGGCCAGGTCGCACTTTTTGGGCCGATAAGTGCGACCTGCAGATCCGGCTCTCTCGGCGGCAGATTTCAGAAAGATTTGTCATCTCAACTGCGGCTGATGTCGGTCACCAGCGCAATAAGGCCAGAAACACATGGAAGTTAAAAAGTTGACTATATGAGGGTTTTAGGGGTGAAAAACACCATAAAAATAGGAAAAATAGAAAAGGGGAGAGAAACCCTAAGGTCTGAAACAGCTGGATATGCAGGAATATATAAAACGACAGTGGTCGCAAAAGAAAACCCATGTGGAGTCGCCAATTGTTAGTATGAATCTTTCATCATAAAAAATCCCTTTAGCTACGCATAACAAATAGCCCTAACATCGATTATGGCTGCAAAATATCTTTAAGTTTGTTGCATAAATTCAGATCTAAGCACAAAAAGACAGTAAGCAGATAAAATATAGTATGGCTCCATGCATCCAATAGACAAGACAAGAACAAAGTGTTAAAAAGAATGATTTGTATTATATTAAAGAATGGGGCACATGAGAGGAAAACAAGAAAGGTGTTTTCCGGTTGTCCTCAGTGGGATGGGTTCTTGGAAGTCCTCAGTGTTTCAGATCTGGAATTCCTCTCTCTTATTGGTGTAGAAAAACAAACATGGAACTCAATGGGAGTTCATAAAACAAAAATGGAAAATGGTGACTATGAGTAGATCCAGAGTGATCTAATACAATGAAGGTGATTAATGAATGGGGAAAACCCTTCTATTTATAACAAAATATTAGGGCGGTATAGAACTCGGTGCATGAATAAAATATTATTAATTGAATTCTAGAAGCACCCTTTATGAATATTTTATTATATTTATTGGAGGGAAAAGGATTCTTGACTTGGGTCAATTCCTTTATTTATAAATAATAAATAAATAAATGATTTATTTATCATTTTAGGGAAATGATGGGAATACAATTAAATAAATAATGGTTTATTTAATTATTTATGGATGATTTAGTCAAATTTAACTAAGAATATTATTTAAATAATGATTTAAATAACTTATTCTTAGGAAATAATTAAATAAATAAGGGTTTATTTAATTAATTTCCTTGTTTTGGGTTAAATATGACCGAGAAGTATAAACGAATAAGTTATTTCACGTGGTGAAAGAAATTTTACTTAGGGTAAAATTGGTCTTACATGGTGTACTTGGGTTCATCTGATGATAATGGCTTAGATGACCAAAAAATGGTGTAACAATATATATATATATATATATATATATACACTCTGATGATATGTCATTGGATGCAGGAACATGTTTGCTTGGCCGAATGACTCACATATGGGTGATGGGGTTGTACAATTGGGTGGAACAACATGGGAGGGGTGGACCAGTGTTCCTGATCTCACTGCTAGCCTCCCGCCGTGACTTAGGCTGGAAAGGTCAAAGTACCTTCGCCTTGAAGATCACGATGTCCTGAGGGCATGTCCCAAATTGGTTCGCTCATAAGGATTTTCTGGGGGGTGTGCATCAAGGCGAATTCCTTGATCCCCAGCACCATTAGTCTCACTATAGCAGGCAACATACGAGATGATAGGGGTCTCTGGCGTTGCACATATAATTTCCCCTCGTAACCACTAGATGCTTGAAGGGCAAGTGGTGTGGCACCCTTGGAATTTCAAGAGAAATTCTTGAAGGGCACGACCGACTTGGCACCCTTGGCATCAGAAATAAATTCTTAGGCAGGCACCCTTGGAACTTCGAATGGAATTTCTTGAAGGGCATGACCAACTTGACACCCTCGACATCATTAAAGAAACTAATCAATATAATCAATATATGAAAATCAAACTAATTCATATCAAGTGACATATGAGGTTAGAACCAAAGGAATTAAACCAAGAGTAAAACTTAGGGTAAGGGAGGAATAGGAAAAGATAAAATATTTTACCATGATAACTCTACCCTTTCCTTGTTAAACAAAATATTAAGTGGATAATGTACATAAGTAACTTAATTAGGCAAAAAGGGGGAAAGAGGGACATAGAGTTAAGTATAAAGATTTATTAAAAACTTCATTAAGAGAAGAGGGTGGTGAATTAAAATAAGATTAATAAATTAAAATTTGAGAAATTTGAGAACTTCCATGTGGTAAGAGCTAACATAAAAATATTCATCATAAAGGAAAATTGAGATAGTTTAGGGGACCAAATCTGAGAATTATCAATTAAATTCAGTAATAAGCACAATTTAAGGAGTAAAAATGGGAATCAAGAGACAACTAGGAGAAGAAATAAGAGGTCTTGTTGGGTTGAGGAAAAATACTATTTTAAATGAATAATTAAGTAAATTATTTTTGGAGAGTCTTGATGAGAGGGTGACACATGGGTGGGTGAATAATCAAATTTTGAGTTAATAAAAATTAATTATTTATGCACGAAATTCCAAGTGTCACTTATGAAGTCTTTTATAAAAGAAAGGGAAATGGAAAGAAAAGGAACTTTTGGTTTACCCTATGGTTGGATGGAGGAGATTATGTCATTTGAGTGGTTACGAGCTATAGTTGAGTTTGGTGAGGTAGAGGATGATAGAGAGGGGACTCTTGAGCCAAGATGGGCTCACCTCTATCAGCTAGCATATTCCGTCGTTGTACAACCCCGTTGCAGCTCGAGGGTCCGCAAGGAATGAGAGTACCCAGGAGTAGGCTGGGAGGTCAACTGGTGGGTCACTACATTCGGATTAAGCACGATAATCTTCGGGCTTGGAGGTAGACGACAGCAAGGGAGCTCAAGCAGCGGCAAGTCAAGTTTTGTTCTCGTCCAATGGTGAACGGTACATGTGTTAATTATATTGTTTTATTTATGATGATTTCATTGTGCCTTTAATCAAGTTAAATATATATGTGGTAAGAAGTTAATTGATGGACTTGATTTGCGTGATTTAATTTTACTGAGTTCAAACTTGTATGATCATGTTTTCATTTCCTAATTATTGTGAAAAAAAAAAAATTATGTGAAGCCTAGCGCTCAGCTAGTAAATTAGAGGGTCGATCACTACACTTGGTATCAAAGCAAGGTTCAACCTCTAGGACCTATAAGCCCATAAAGTATTAAGGTGTTCTTGTATTTTTTTGAGTGACATGGTTTTGTTTATGGATCTCGAGAGTAGATTTGTAAATTTTATGCAATTTTTTTAATTAACCTCAATTTTCATATCCACAACACCCTCACACAATCAACGGATGCCACTTCCACATTGCAATCTCCCATGCTAACCACTTCCACGAGCTTGCAACAGGCTTCGCGAAGGTTGCTTTACTGTGGCTGTGTTATTACAAAGAACCAGTGGTTTGATGTTGTCAATACTCTGCAAATTACACAGTTAAGGAGAATACTAAGGCATTAAAACATAAGAATATGACATTATTCTATGTTCCAATTCATAGGATAGATGAGTGAACTTCCGTATAGAAAAGTAAATACCATATCATGTTTAAATATTACCCACACATTACATTACGCTCCAGGGATTAGGAAAACCGGTTACTGATGTTAATTGGATGTCGTATGCTTGTATTCCATAAAAATTTGTGCCGTAAGTATATATTAACTCGTAACCCTTTCAGATTTTACCCAAAAACGAAAACCACACTGGAGAAAAATCCATTGACTTCTCAGAAAACGTGGAAAAAAAAAAAAAAAAAAACACTTGGAGGCAAGGGAAAAATCTTTCAACAGAATTAATTGCCAAACCACGTGAATCAAGGGAAAATTTTATGATTATGTTTTGTATCACAATTTTCACCAGCTTAATCTTTTAGATTCATGGCAGATTCATTCAAATGATATTAATAAGAAAGAAAATGATTCAAAGGGTTTCTGCAGTCTTGAGTATCAGTGCCTAAAATCAACTAGAAATGTAGTGTCTTATTTAGATTGTAGGCCATTTCCTATTCAAGGGGATCGATGCGTTCTTGGCATCACTCAGAAATATATATGTATTAGAACGTTTCTATTTATGCTAATCAAGAACTAAAAATGATAGAGCCTTCACACCTCATCTTAGTTTCCAGAATGCACGAAATATTCAGATCTTTTATTGTTGATGCAAGCTAGTTATTTGGAAATCTTTAGCGGTTAAAAAGGGTTAAATGAACCACAAATTGGTAGCAAAAAGTGCCCAAGCCAAGTTGCTCCCCTTGCAACTCCAATTCCAAGCCAAGTTCTTCCTCATACAACTTTTTCTTATTCTATTAATTTCTTTAGGTTCTTCAGATCTCCAAGATTAAACTTCACACAGCTACAACAAAACTATACACAAGATTTTCCATGGAAAAATACCATGGATTCACTGAGGCTTTATGGCTCTGATAAATCTCACCGCAAGTCCGATACCAATTAAAGTAATTAATAAAAACAAAATGAACTGGCAGAAACCAAAAATCTTATTGTCAAATTGAGAGATCAGATCTGCAGTTGCTTTAAATTTAAATTTTATGCTGTAGGGTTATCACCGGATTCAAAGGGATCGGGATTTCTTCTTGAAACTCGAACATCCATGAATTACCATTGACACCACGCCAATTCTGTGTTGAGATAATAAATGAGATGAAGTATCTATTACGTCGAATGCAAGAGAAACATTAAATGCAAGGAATTTTCTGGTACATCGTGTGTATATCCTTTTGTAACTGACGTCTTAGATGTGCCGTTAAAACCTCGAATTCATCGCAGGGGTCAGGTAATGAGAAGAATCACCAAGTTAATGGTCAAACTACCCAACTATGTCATAAATCTACGAGAGCATATATCCTTTTATTTCGAGAGTAACTACGAATATTTGAGCTAACAAAGTGGGAGAATCACCAACTAAATGCCCATCTAACGAGTCCATGCAATAAAATAAATCTAGAGCACTCTAGTATTGAGCCTTCTAGATCTCATACTCATTGTTCGAAAGGAGTTAATATAAATCAGTAAAGTCTCACAGAGATGCAAGATTTAATGTTATAACAAGAATAACATGAATAAGCACAATGAGTAAGTAGATGGATTATTTTTTTAATAGGAATCGTTGCTTGATAACCATAGCACTTTGTCTACAGAATCCCACATTTCCCAATTTCTGAGACAATGAAATCGACAGTTTCAATTCCATTCTTCCTTTAAGTATCCAAAGCCTAAGAAATTTCTGTTCTACTTTAACACTATTTTAGTTGACAGTCCCCGCTATCAATTAAATACATCACTGCAAGTATTAATTTCAATATTATTAGAAATCCATATGTCATAAGTATCCCTCTCAAATGACTAAGAGTATTAATGCTTGGAGTGAAATATGAAATATGATCAAACTTATGCAAATATAGAGTTGTAATTTTCAAGTTTATACTGGCAAACAAAATCAAATCAACTTGCCTAAATTTATAATAATGTGTGCTTTGTCCAAATAATTTTTTGTCGATGTAGGGACAAAATTATTTTGTGATACATATTACGCAGAAAACATATTACCATTTTGGGTCAAAAGAGCATTTTATTATTTAATGTTTGTATTTATTTAGTTTGATATTCATAATTTATTTATCTTCCACTGTATTAGAAGTAACTTATTCCATTGATTTGAAAACTTCTTTAGATTAGATTATGGTTGCTTAAAATGGGCTTCATTTTCATTTTCATTTTCTTTTATAAAGGATATTTAATTGTGGAAAAATCATTCTGGCAATTGTTAAAAAACACACTATCTTTGTAATACTCTCATTAAAATATGTCTATTAAAATTAAAATTTGCCTATGCCAATTCTTAAACGTGGAAATTCACGACTCCCTTTGAAATGATCAATTACGCTTTTCATCCTGTGTTTTATATGTAGCTAGCGAATTTAATTCCAGGCAACAACTATCATAGAAAGCTCACATGCGGCAAACGAATTTGAATTTTACATACATAAAAGCTTGGACATCAAATCAAATACAAAGTCTGTATTTTGCGGTGTTCAACATCTATTTTTATAGCCTTAAGATGGAACTATGACAATCATAATTATAATGAGTTAGATACTCTCCACCGGACAACCATTGTTCTTTAACAACCACATAACCCACATATGTCAATGATACTCTCCACAGCTACCACCTCCCACAGGGCAATAGACATCACTATTCGTCACTTTCATGTATGTCAAATATGTAGTTTCCATGAACCTAGCCCTGCAATCATTGCACCCAATCCATACCACGAAATCGCCGCATCATTTTCATTATGTTTCTCATCTAAATAATTAAGCTGTAAGCTAGCAATCTCTGACTTTTCAGTCGACAACTATGCCGGCTTCGACTCCTCAGCACCATCAGGAAATGATTTGCTAGCATGTATGGGCAAATGCTTGAATTGGGGTAACCTCTGCACCAATAAGTCGGATGAGAAACCCAAATATAACGACCCGATTCAAATCAAATTCAATTAGATATTCCAGGACCTCATAATAGTTGAAACTCAAAATATCACAACAATTCGATTCAAATATTATGTGCTGAAAGCCTAATTAGTGTGAATACAGGTCAGAAAAGTGAATTTATTCAGCATTTGTGAATGGTTTTTACAGTTTAATTATAGAACAGTATGAATACGAATTCATCCACAGCTCTGAGCAAAATAAAGTTAGAGAATTCAGACGAATTGATTACCATTGAGAGACAACCATGGTCGATAGTTAATCTATTCTTATAGACTTATTCATCCCACCCATCATATTACTGGCACTTATCCTTGACAATCATTAAACATGTGATGTGCAGGGCCCTCGGCTCCTAAAACTAACAATCTCCATTTTGTGTGCTTGTAGTTAAGTTGAATATGATTTTATACACAATCCTCCTTTTCATTCCACGAAAAAAACAATGGTTCCTGTCAGTAGCATGTGTTGACATGCTGGTACACTTCCCAACAGTATAGTGTTGAGAATTAGATTTAGTGTATATACGTACGAGTATATTACCAAGTTGTCGATCTGTTAAAATTGTAACAGGAGCTGTTTTGTTTGGATGATTGCATTTATAGGTATCAGTATGGTTTAAATTTAAATTGACCAGATAAATGCTGTCAGTATTATGAATAGAAATTGAACTCAATGCTACCTCAGGATTATAACGGTGACATGAATTATAAAATTTAAATACTGGTTTATTCTCTCAATTAGTAGTCTTTCTTATTAGTCCATTTCCTGTCCTGCTCCCCTTGCTGCATTATCACTATCTATCTCTCCATGTAATACAACATTGAATGTGTTACAGGAGAGACAGCAGCAGAGGAGGAAGAAATACTATCATTCGAAGCAGATTTTCCAAGGTGATCTGTGAAATCATTTGAGCAGTTTTCGTCGAACAGCCCGAGGGTTCTTAAACGTAGAGAGAGTGATTGGTTGGTTGTTTTATTTGATCGATTGGTTGTGTGCTCTGATATTTCTTCTCTTTTGAAGTCCTGAATTTAGAAGGTACCGATTTCTGTGTCTTGAGGAGTCAGCGAAAAACTTAAGTGTTCTTAGGGATTTTCCCTTCTTGTGTCTGCTTATTGTTACTTCCCTGGTTTTTCTTTAAGATGAGAAAATATTAATGAAATTTATTCAATTAAAGTGAACAGAAAAAGGTAGGTTTCGAAGGTGAAAAATTATAATTAGGAATTGCTGAAGAGGTTTTTTTATTTTCGACAGATCATAGGAAGTTTTATAGAGAAATTTAATTTGAGATGATTCTCGGTTTAAGGAAGTATTGGGGTTTGATTTTAAAAGAGTAGTTAAAAGATTTGGACGTACCATAGGTCTCAGTTAATGAAATTAGAAAATTGAGGGTCTCAGTTAATGAAATTAGAAAATTGAGGCTTTCTTTACTAAGGCCATAAATTTGGTTGGACAGTTGTTTGTTTTGATAGAATTTGGTAAAAAGAAATTCAAAAAAATCAAATGGGTGGATGGTTGAATAATGGTAGAAATAGATTCAACACCAAAACCATTCAGAACTTTATGATACCCAAAATCCTAAAATTATAATCTGGATTTGCTAATCCTAAAATTATAATCTAGATTTTCTAAAATTTCTGCCCGATTTTATTTAAATTTTGCCCAAATTTCCATTATTGTCGGGTTAATCTCCAAGCTATTTTAAACTAACCAAAAAAAAATATTGGAGAACTTTTAGGTAACTGAATCCTAAAATTATAATCCAGATTTTTCTAAAATTTCGACCAGATTTTATTTTAATCTGACCCAAATTTCCATTATTTAGGTTAATCTAGTGTTTTTTTTTTTTTAAACATCCAATTTTTTGGAGAGATTTTAGGCAACTCAAGCAAAAATTAATGCTCAGGAAGTGAAAATTTTGAGTTTTAAATGGTAACTAGTAGATATTTGAATGTATTAATGTAGTAGCTTATGGATGGAATTGTCCTACATGAGATTTTGAAGGACTTCTTGCAATAAATTGACAGAAAATTAAATGCTTTTAAATCTGGACTTAATTCATAACTTAAGGTTTGAAATTTAAAAGATGCAATAAAGGTTTAGTTGAATTATATATATATATATATATATATATATATATATATATATACTCCGAAATCTTTGATCCTAGAATCTTAAAAGTTTTGTTTGAAAGATTTAGTTCATCACAATCAACAGTTCTTGAGTTCATCACAATCAAGAGTTCATACTAATTTCAATTTAAAATAAAATAAAATAAACATTATGACCAGAGTTCTTGATATGAGGGTCTTTATGTAATATGCTTATAACTGTGTCAGTCTGGAGTGTAATCATGATGAACACTGATGTTACTCATTGTTCGTAGAAGAGATCAAGGGTTTGAGAAATGTAAGGGTGTTTTGAGGTCCAGGTTTAAATTTTGGAAGATCAATTCAAGTCTCAAGAATAAAAGGATATTAACTGTTACAATGGTCTAGCTGTAGCATAGTGATATTGGCACACCCCTGCTAACAATTTTTAGGGTCAAGGGTCATATCGACTGTGATTGTAATATAATAATTTTAGTGATTGGAATCGATTTGCAAACACCACTCTATTTGACTCCAGTAAATATTGAAACACTGCTATAAGTAAATATGTCAAAACAACTAACATCTTGGATGTAATGTTAATCATTAGGGGAATTTTGAGGTCTAAAATGGGCCTCATAAGAAAAATGTACAACAAAAATAAACTTTATAACAACCAATAGGATTCAAGATGATGATGTCAACCATGGGGGATGATTCACCATTTTTTAAATAAAAGGGTAAAAATATTAAAAAATAATAAAATAATAAAACTACTTTTTCAACTCGTATTTTGAACTTATCTTCCAAAATTTTTACTCAAATTTCGAGCGGGAGTACTCGTTGGATGCGAAATTTAATTCCCCATCCAAGGAGTACCCATGTTGCATACTTTAGATGAAATCTACTACACGAAAAATGAGAAATACATAAAAAACGTGATTGTAATCACGTTTTTTTATGTATTTCTCATTTTCGTGTAGTAAGACCCATCGAAAGTATGCAACATGGGTACTCCTTGGATGGGGAATTAAATTTCGCATCCAACGAGTACTCCCACTCGAAATTTGAGTATAAACTTTGGGAGATAAGTTGAAAATATGAGTTGAAAAAGTAGTTTTTCCATTTTTCCCTCTAAAATTTGATGATGTCATCAAATCTTATTTGATTTTTTCCACTATTATTTTATAATTTCCTTAGGAGGCCCATTTTAGACCTCAAAATTCCCCTAATGTTGGTGGCTACTTTTTGTTTTTCTTAATAAACAAGCCTCTTCATTTTAGCATACATTTATTTCAGTTTGAGCTTTCCAGCTAAGTGCCTTCTCTCCTGTACATGCGCGTTAAAATATTTCGAGTTTTGTCCATTATTCAAACCTATGCTTATAAACAAGATGTGAATGCCTGAAATTATCCTAGTAGTTTTTGAATGCTTAGCCATCCCAAGTGATTTGGAACACCTAGGGACATGTTGACGAATCCAATAATGACTCAGAGATTACTTACATTATATATATATATATATATATATACACACACACACACACACGTCAAGGAATAAATGTATGGGATTAAATTTTCATGTCGATTCCTTTATGGGAGAAGAAGAGGGAACATGCAATTACTTACTATTCAACAATTGCATGGTAGAGACGTGGCATGCATGTGATACATGAAGGAGTTTAGCTTAGGTGATTGTTGAAACAATGATGATTAGACACTTTGAAATTGATAACTACAATACTCTTAGGTTCAAATATGTGACAGCTAAGAAATTCAAAAGGATTATTACTAATTTGATATAGGTGATATTGAGTGCTAGTTTTTGGAGCCTATCATATACGTGTATGGTTTTATTTATTTTTGTTGGAGCTTTATCATATAACGATATTAATGATATCATGTTAAAGGATATCTATTATGTGACAATTCCTAGCCTAAAAGCCATTTTATTAATTAAACCTAAGTGGTGTAAGTAATGTAGTTGAGATTAATTCACCAGAAGAATTGATGCACCTTGACGTAGGTTTTTTACTCATGAGGTTTGAGTTATTGGTCACTCACTAATTGTACATTTTCTTGGGAGATATTTCATGGTGATAGATGTTAACATATATAACTATGATCATTTAAAATTTCATAAGAAATCAATTGTGTTAATATATGAGAAATAAACATATATAAGTTGTAGATATTTTGTTAACTTACTTAGGGATGGTGTTTATATGAACTAATGATTCCCAAGTAGTCCACATTTGTTACAAATGAATATTGATGTAATGTATTAGGCATATCCATACACATATTATACATTGTTGAATGACGTTGTGTGCCCTAAAAGCATTGGCATCAAGAATGATAAAATATAATTGTGGGGCTTGACTGCCAAAGCATGCGACACATAATCACCAAGGACCATTTAAACACCATATAAGGGAGGTAATCAAAGTTAACAAGTAAATATGATTTCTATATTACTTGCGTAAAGGAAACCATAAAGAAGATGGAAGATGCTTTAAGTATGACCCTCAAATATTTCGGTATTCCTTAATGGACAAAAATCGAGGAGAAATTGCTTGATTTAAAAATTAAGGATACTTGTCACAAGGAGGATAGCAAGATTTTAATAGAGGATATTAAGGATATGCATCCTTGTTTTAATTTCCTTTCCTAATCTAAGGACTTCGGGATGAAGTCCATTATTAAGAGGGGGTGAATGTAGTGCCCCACTTTGGTTGATGGACAATGATCCTTCATACTTTATTCTTTGAGGACCTCAGGTTGAGGATCTAGACACATGACTCTATTATTAGTGGATTTTATGGTTATGTATGTTCTTTATTGATACTGTGATGATGACATCATTGATGGATATGTATGTTCTCTATTGATATCATGATGATGATAGACTTGATGCATAGGTATGTTTTCTATTGATGTTACAATGATGATGGCTTTGATGGATATGTTAATTTCCCATTGATGTTATGATTATGATAACCATGATGGATGTGTCCCCTATGGTAGCTACTTACATTAGTTATGATTCAAAATGAACAACGATGTGAATGAAGATCATGTTGATGTTGCTATTATGATAATGACTAACAATGAGAAATATTGTTACTGATGATTATTGAGTATGACAGGAAACCACTAGAGGCACTCGCATATGATGAGCTGACAACATCTGGTTTGATAGGAATTAATATTTTGTCTTTGAAATTATAAGTTCAGTTTGGAACTTGATATATATATATACACTCTGATGATATGTCAGTGGATGCAGGAACATGTTTGCTTGACCGAATGACTCACATATGGGTGATGGGGTTGTACAATTGGGTGGAAAAACATGGGAGGGGTGGAACAATGTTCCTGATCTCAACCGCTAGACTCTCGCCATGACTTAGGCTGGAAAGGTCAAAGTACCTTCACCTTGAAGATCACGATGTCGTGAGGGCAGGTCCCAAATTGGTTCTCTCCCGAGGATTTCCTGGGGGGCGCGCATCAAAGCGGATTCCTTGATCCCCAGCACCATTAGTCTCACTATAGCAGGCAACATATGTAATGTTCCCAAATTAGCATTAAGCTAATTGGAACATTAATTTTGGCTATTTTGGCTAGGAGGAGAATAAAATGGGCAAGGAGACCCATTCATGAATACTTATCAATAAATTCCCTCATGAAATAAAAGAGAAGCATCATTAGAGCTATTTTTGGACACCCATGTGTGAAAAGGGATAATTGCAAGGAGGCTAGGTCATGTTGACCAAGTCAAACTATGCAATAGATGGAGGGGTGGCTTGCTTGGGAAGCCAACGCAATTGCTTAAGGAGAAAGAAACCCTAATGTGTGGGGTCCATGGCCAAGGAGCCTTCATTGGTATAAAAGAAGGAAGAAACAACCATTTTCTCATTGATGCATAATTCGAATTTCTTGCTCTCTTCAGTTGCTTAACTGAGATAGTTGTGCTGTTTAGCACAAGGGAACTCCTGTTTAGGATTCCCTCCTTCTTGAGAAGCCTCTTGAAGGTTTTTTATTCAGCTCCTCCACATTCTAGTTCAAGGCCAAAGAATTTCCCTTCAGTACAATGTTTTCAGCAGTGCAGGAAACTTTGTGTTGCTGGGTTGCAGTGGAGATTTCCATAGCATCACTTTCGGAGCTCTGATTTTAGAGGAGAGAGCTTCTTTGCTTCCGGAAGGCCACTAGAGGAGATTTCAGATCTATTTTCCATATTTTTTCATCAGGCACAGCTCCTCTCATCATTCACAGCACAGTCCCTTCCTTTGATTGTGTTATTTCTTAGCAGAGTTGCAGTGGGGTTGCACCACTAGTTTGGAGGGAGAGATCTTCAGGGATTGGATCAGCATTCCTCTTCAAAGATCCATTGGAGGATATCTATTCAACATATGCAGCATCTTCAGCCATCTCCATCCATTTTCTGATTTGTAGTGCTATTCCAGTTCAGAGGCAGCAACTCCGGCATTTTGCCTTTTTGTATATTTCATCCAATCCTCCAAAGGATTGATGTATTATTAATTTCAGGGGTGAGATCTTGCTCCCCCATCTTTATTTGAGCTTATACTTCCATATACATGTATTGAAATTATGTATGCAGCAGCACCATCTATTGACTGCGCAGTTTTAGTCACAAGCATCCTTGTGTAGCAGTATTGTGACATGTTTCCATATGCATGCCATTGAGGGGTTCTTTGCTCAGATTGAGTGAGTGATTCCTCAATTATTTGTATATTTCCTTGCTGCTATATATATTCAGTGACTGTTCATAGTTTCATGCACATTTTCTCTCTCATATAACGCTGTTATACTAGTACATGTTCATTTTTGATGCAATCCTCTTCATTGGGCATTATCCGAAGATAAACAGGAAAAAGAGACTTGTCTTAAGCTCCTAAAGACATTTTTTTTTAGCCCACTCTTGGATTTTAGCTCTAGATAGATATATTCAAGGGATCCCAGACCAAGGATCAAATCCCGCTGCCTCCATTCCTGGGAAATGTGTTTTCCAGGCTTGGGTTGTTAGCCACTCCTACTAGGAAATCTCACATATATGTAGACAGAGTATGCAAAGGGCTAGCAAGCCTCCGGTTCTCACCCTTCTTTAGAAGGTGACATATCCAATAAATACCCCCGCAGTCCATCTCTAGCACAGACTTGTGATATTTCTGAAAAAGGAATATTACAACATAAGAGATGATAGGGGTCTCTGGCATTGCACATATAATTTCCCCTCGTAACCACTGGATGCTTGAAGGGCAAGTGGTGTGGCACCCTTGGAATTTCAAGAGAAATTCTTGAACAGCGCGACTGACTTGGCACCCTTGGCATCAGAAATAAATTCTTAGGCATGGCACCCTTGGAACTTCGAATGGAAGTTCTTGAAAGGCATGACCAACTTGACACCCTCGACATCATTAAAGAAAGCAATCAATATAATCAATATATGAAAATCCAACTAATTCATATCAAATGACATATGAGGTTAGAACTAAAGGAATTAAATGAAGAATAAAAATTAGGGTAAGGGAGGAATAGGAAAAGATAAAATATTTTACCATGATAACTCTACCATTTCCTTGTTAAAAAAAGTATTAAGTGGATAATGTACATAAGTAACTTAATTAGGCAAAAAGGGGGAAAGAGGGACATAGAGTTAAGTATAAAGATTTATTAAAAACTTCATTAAGAGAAGAGGGTGGTGAATTAAAATAAGATTAATAAATTAAAGTTGACAAATTAGAGAACTTCCATGTGGCAAGAGCTAACATAAAAATATTCATCATAAAGGCAAATTGAGGTAGTTTAGGGGACCAAATCTAAGAATTATCAATTAACTTCAGTAATAAACACAATTTAAGGAGTAAAAAGGAGAATCAAGAGACAACTAGGAGAAGAAATAGGAGGTCTTGTTGGGTTGAGGAAAAATATTATTTTAAATGAATAATTAAGTAAATTATTTTTGGAGAGTCTTGATGAGAGGGTGACACATGGGTGCGTGAATAATCAAATTTTGAGTTAATAAAAATTAATTATTTATGCATGAAATTCCAAGTGTCACTTATGAAGCCTTCTATAAAATAAAGAGAAATAGAAGGGAAAAGAACCTTTTGGTTTACCCTATGTTTGGATGGAGGATATTATGTAATTTGAGTGGTTACGAGATATAGTTAAGTTTGGTGAGGTAGAGGATGATAGAGAGGGGACTCTTGAGCCAAGATGGGCTCACCTCTATCAGCTAGCATATTCCGTCATTGTACAACCCTATTGCAACTCAGGGGTCTGCGGGGAAGGAGAGTACCCAAGGAGTAGGTTGGGAGGTTAACCGATGGGTCAATACATTCGGATTAAGCACAGCAATCTTTAGGCTTGGACGTAGACGACAGCAAGGGAGCTCAAACAGCAGCGAGTCATGTTTTGTTCTCGTCCAGTGGTGAACAGTACATGTGTTAGTTATATTGTTTTAATTATGATCATTTCATTGTGCCTTTAATCAAGTTAAATATATATGTGATAAGAAGTTAATTGATGGACTTGATATGCGTGATTTAATTTTACTGAGTTCAAACTTGTATGATCATGTTTTCATTTCCTAGTTATTGTGAAAAAAAAAAATTATGTGAAGCCTAGCACTCAGCTAGTAAATTAGAGGTTCGGTCGCTACACTTGGTATCAAAGCAAGGTTCAACCTCTAGGACCTATAGGCCCATTAAGTATTAAGGTTTTCTTGTATTTTTTTGAGTGCCACGGTTTTGTTTACGGATCTGGAGTGTAGATTTGTAAATTTTATGCAATTTTTTTATTGACCTTAGTTTTCATATCCACAACACACTCACACAATCAACGCATGCCACTTCCACATTGCAATCTCCCATGATGGCCACTTCCACGAGCTTGCAACAGGCTTCGCGAAGGTTGCTTTACTGTGGTTGCGTTATTACAAAGAACCAGCGATTTGATGTTGTCAATGCTCTACAAATTACACAGTTAAGGAGAATACTAAGGCATTAAAACATAAGAATATGACATTATTCTATGTTCCAATTCATGGGATAGATGAGTGAACTTCCGTATAGAAAATTAAATACCATATCATTTTTAAATATTACCCACACATTACATTACGCTCCAGGTATTAGGAAAACCGGTTACTGATGTTAATTGGATGTCATAAACTGGTATTCCATAAAACTTTGTGCCATAAGTATATATTAACTCGTAACCCTTTCAGATTTTACCCAAAAACGAAAACCACACTGGAGAAACATCCATTGACTGCTCAGAAAACGTCAAAAAAAAAATACACTTTGAGGCAAGGAATGTGTTTATGAAATGCATGTGTCAACAGATTTGTACAATTCTACAATCGTCTCTATATTTATACTTTGAAAAATCTGAGTATCAATCTTCCAACAGAATTATTGCCAAACCACGTGAATCAAGGGAAAATTTTATGATTATGTTTTGTATCACAATTTTCACCAGCTTAATCTTTTAGATTCATGGCAGATTCATTCAAATGATATTAATATGATAGAAAATGATTCAAAGGGTTTCTGCAGTCTTGAGTATAAGTGCCTAAAATCAACTAGAAATGTAGTGTCTTATTTAGATTGTAGGCCATTTCCTATTCAAGGGGATCGATGTGTTCTTGGCATCACTCAGAAATATATATGTATTAGAACGTTTATGTTTATGCTAATCAAGAACTGAAAATGATAGAGCCTTCACACCTCATCTTAGTTTCCAGAATGCACGAAATATTCAGATCCTTTATTGTTGATGCAAGCTAGTTATTTGGCAGTTTTAGCACTTAAAAAGGGCTAGATGAACCACAAATTGGTAGCAAAAAGTGCCCAAGCCAAGTTGCTCCCCTTGCAACTCCAATTCCAAGCCAAGTTCTTCCTCATACAACTTTTGCTTATTCTATTAATTTCTTTAGGTTCTTCAGATCTCCATGATTAAACTTCACACAGCTGCAAAAAAACTATACACAAGATTTTCCATGGAAAAATACCATGGATTCACTGAGGCTTTATGGCTCTGATAAATCTCACCGTAAGTCCGATACCAATTAAAGTAATTAATAAAAACAAAATGAACTGGAAGAAACCAGAAATCGTATTGTCAAATTGAGAGATCAGATCTGCAGTTGCCTTAAATTTTATGCTATAGGGTTATCGCCAGATTCAAAGGGATCGGGATTTCTTCTTGAAACTCAAACATCCATGATTTGAGGCGGATCTTCTTTAGAAAATATATATATATATATTTACCATTAACACCGCGCCAATTCTGTGTTAAGATGATAAATGAGATTAAGTATCTAGTACGTCGAATGCAAGAGAAACATTAAATGCAAGGAAGTTTTTGGTACATCGTGTGTATATCCTTCTGTAACTGACGTCTTAAATGTGCCGTTAAAACCTCGAATTCATTGCAGGGGCCAGGTAATGAGAAGAATCACCCACTTAATGGTCAAACTGCCCAACTATGTCATAAATCTACGAGAGCATATATCCTTTTATTTCGAGAGTAACTACGAATATTTGAGCTAACAAAGTGGGAGAATCACCAACTAAATGCCCATCTAATGAGTCCCTGCAATAAAATAAATCTAGAGCACTCTAGTATTGAGCCTTCTAGATCTCATAAATCTAGAGCACTCTAGTATTGAGCCTTCTAGACCAAATCTGAGGATTATCAATTAACTTCAGTAATAAACACAACTTAAGGAGCAAAAAGGGGAATCAAGAGACAACTAGGAGAAGAAATAGGAGGTCTTGTTGGGTTGAGAAAAAATACTAGTTTAAATGAATAATTAAGCAAATTATTTTTGGAGAGTCTTGATGAGAGGGTGACACACGGGTGGGTGAATAATCAAATTTTGAGTTAATAAAAATTAATTATTTATGCATGAAATTCCAAGTGTCACTTATGAAGCCTTCTATAAAAGAAAGGGAAATGGAAGGGATAAGGACCTTTTGGTTTACCCTATGGTTGGATGGAGGAGATTGTGTCATTTGAGTGGTTACGAGCTATAGTTGAGTTTGGTGAGGTAGAAAATGATAGAGAGGGGACTCTTGAGCCAAGATGGGCTCACCTCTATCAGCTAGCATATTCCGTCATTGTACAACCCTGTTGCAACTCGGGGGTCCGCGAGGAAGGAGAGTACCCAAGGAGTAGGCTGGGAGGTCAACAAGTGGGTCACTACATTCGGATTAAGCACGAAAATCTTCAGGCTTGGAGGTAGATGACAACAAGGGAGCTCAAGCAACAGCAAGTCAAGTTTTGTTCTCGTCCAATGGTGAACAGTACATGTGTTAGTGATATTGTTTTAGTTATGATGATTTCATTGTGCCTTTAATCAAGTTAAATATATATGTGATAAGAATTTAATTGATGGACTTGATATGCGTGATTTAATTTTACTGAGTTCAAACTTGTATGATCATGTTTTCATTTCCTAGTTATTGTGAAAAATATATATATATATATATATATATGTGTGTGTGTGTGTGTGTGTGTGTGTGTGTGAAGCCTCGCGCTCAACTAGTAAATTAGAGGGTCGGTCACTACACATTAGGCCTGACAGATATCCACATGCACAAAAAAGTGACATTGAGCATATGGTTCAATAAATGTTAGAGTCAATCACACATCATTCAGCCTAGCTAGAGGGCTTTATCTTCACTAGTGATGATGGTTATCAAAATGGATTATTTTGTTGGGTGTGGAGCTTGATTATCTTGTTTATTTTGTATCACGGCGTTGGACCCCTGTACCTTAATGGGGAGTCAACTCTGCCCGTAATTAAACGTTGCATGTGGGGTCCGGGGGGGGGCACTTGCGACTTTATGGAGCCCCCCCTTGGCAGGGTGTTTCGGGGGCAGCGCCCCCGAAGCTAAAAACAGATGTAAATTTTCCTTGTAAAAGTATAGTAATTTCTAGTCAATCTGGACCGTTCATTAGTGTTACACAGTAATTTGTCACCGTCCTTACCATTCCCCATCCCGCACAATGGAGGACCCATTCCGTGACCTGTGAACATTGTCATGCCTTGAAATCATCATCAATGCATCCCTCTGAACATGAGCTTTATTTTCCCTTGAGACATCTCCTTGCAAAAGTCATAAAAAACAGCCCTTTTAGCATTGGCGCGGGCAAGCAGTTCAGTACTCGCGCCAATGGGGAAATTAATGAAAAGAAGTCGCGCCACCTGGCGCTCTGTCATAGAGCCGTAGTCGCGCCACCCAATTTGGGAGTTGTTTTTTAAATATGGATGGCGGGAGTTGAGTTCTAACAAATTCACAAACCATCACCTATCTTGAGTTGGGAGGTTGGCTGCGGGAGTTCTATGGAGGGAAGTGGTTTTTCCACCTCCCATGGAACCTTCTTTGTTGATAGGGCCAATCCCATAATAATAGGGATCCCAACTCCTCCTTCCCCATCTATAAAAGCTTGCTCAGATCAATGGCAAGCTAGTATTGAAGTGCCTAAGCTCTGAATCTCCATATTCCCAAGAGCCTTTGTCTTGTAAAGCACCCTCTCTTTCCCTTAAGGCTGACTCAAGTAAGGAGACCATTGTCACGAGACTCTGGAGAGGTTTTCCCTTTCCTTGGCAAGCTTTGCGAGACGTGGAACACACAAGTTCGTCGAGGAGACCGCGGCGTCAGGGCTTGGTTGTAATCTCTCTTATTTGGTTATTTAATAGATTATGATTATGGTTCCTCTCCGTTTTCCATCATGTTAATGCGGTAATGTCCTTTCTGACATGTTTGATTACGTATCTTGGTTTCTAGCATGTCACAATGGTTTTCTTGTGTCTTGAGGTGTTGATCCATGAGTCATTGAAGGTGCTTAGTCTTTCAAGATTGAGGCAGGGACGCTCCTTCTCCCAGATCTAGCGTTGTTGGAAGTCTGAGTAATCTTATCTTCAGCCTTTTCATTCGTAATTAGGAACCTGCGTCATGACATTGTTTGTTTGTTTACACCGGGCTAGTAGGGATCGCCTCTGTCCGCGTAGGGGATTTACCTTTCAACAAGTAGTGATGGATTTCCCCCAATTGGAAAACATATTTTCATGTTTTTGTGTCTCAAAAATATTATAGCCGATAATTCTAAACCTATATAAATGTCTTTAGGATTAATCAAATTATTATGAATTGGTCGACGTTTCGAACTAGCTAATGCGGTTCATCCCTGGAAAATTACTTAAGTAAAAATTAGGACATTCGAAAGCCTATTACCCTTAGGAAAATGGGATTGGTGAATCCATTAATAAAAACATTATTAGAATTTTATAGAGATATTTACACTCTAAAACCATAATTGGCGTGTAGCATTGAAATATGACGTATGGGCGTATAGAATCGCACTAAAAAAATTATTGACATGTCACCCTTTAATTTAGTTTCTTATGGGTTAGATGTTGTCTTTCCGCTCTATCTAGAAATGAAGGTTATGAAGAATTTTCAAGAAGCCCATGAATATCCTAATTACCTTCAAATGGAAATTAACCAAATGATTCAACTACAACAAGAAAAGAGAGTTGGTATATGAAAGAATTAACCAACATCAAGAAAAATCACAAATATTTGACAAACGTGCCAAAGACAAGATTTTTTTTCGTGGTGATTGGGTCCTCAAGTGGATAAAAGGAATGAGGAGCACGTCGTTAATTTTAAAATTTTGATAACTCATCGTTGGGCCCTCGATTAGTCATCAAAGGGGAAAATTCTGTTTTCCCTTAGAAATTTTGAGGGAGAAGAAGTTGTTTATGTCGTAAATGGCCAATTTCTGAAACATTATCTCACCTACTAAGTTTTTTCGTTTATATATATATATATATATATATATATATATATATATATATATATAGTTATCAAAAAAAAAAAAAAAAAAATTTACACATGTATACATTTGTACATATATTTTTTTTAAAAATAAAATAAAGCAAAGTGATCAATAATTAATAATAATTGCATTTCTATAATGAAAATCCAAAATGGGTGATATCTTTGCAATAACTCGCATACTCTTTAATCATGTATAGTTCTTAAGCATTATTACTTTCTTAAATATGCATTTAAATCTTGCTATCACTAACTAACTTCATATGTACATTGTCACCATCCCTAGAGATTATCTATAGAATTACTTATCTTTAAAAAATCCTATGAGATCTCTCGTGTTGTTGCAATTATGTTTAACTAAGGAGCCGCAAATGAATTGTCTTCTCCTTCACTGCACATTTCCACCACTAGTGTACATTTCACAATCTACAACCTTTCCTTCTTATAATGGGGCATGCTGACAACCTTCGTTGAGGCTATGGATTCTCTCTAGCAAAGCAGAGCAAGGTCAATCTCGGTAATAATTTTTCAATGCGTAATCTACCCATTCCCTCATGTTGCATGCTTGCACCAGACAGTGACTCCATCGTGGCTATGAATGCTCACTGTGCGTAGAGCAACACTAGTGGCATTGGGATTATCCAAAGGTGATTTTTATTCTCATCGCATTGCGTAAAAGTGAATATTTAAATAAAATAAAAGTTGAACCTCACCAAAAATCCCAACTACAAGGATAAATAATTCAAGGAAGGTAAA